>CAUYSK010008285.1:0-60553 GCA_963575035.1 Avahi laniger
CCCCTCCCCCCAGTCACGGTGATGCAGCGAGTCAGTAAAACCCAGAGAACGTCTAGGTGAGCTGACATCAGAAATCAGCCACTGGCTCCAACACTATCAAATGAGATACACTGACTGCTCATTTTCTAATGTAAATTCTAGAAGGGGACCAGGGAAGGAGGAGAGCAAAAGAACAAATTGGATGTAATCAGAGCCAGATTCAAGATAAACTGCTAATGGTTAATAGGGTCAGCCACCCAAGCAGCAGCCAGACCTGGAATTTTCCACCCTCACTCTTTGCACGACATTCACCAGAGACCACACGTGCTTGAGTCTGCAGTCCAAGTAACCAGTTCCTTGTGCCAGTGAAAGGCAGGATCAGTAAAAGGAGCTCCCTTCCACTCTGAAGGTGGCATGCATTCAAATGGAATACTCCAGAGCAATGGAGGGAACCCCCCCTTCGAGAGAGATAATAACAAGAGCAGCAATAGCATCACTACCCCAGCAATGTTGCTAACAGGCATTGACGGTTACTGGCCAGCTCTGCACAAAGAGCTTTACGTATAGACCTCATTACATATTCGCCACTACCTTTGAGATAAATAGGCTATTCTCATTTTAGAGATGAGGAAACTGAGCATCCAAGGGGCCAAGATACTGACGTGAAATCACTCGGCTGAGAGGAGACAAAGCCGTGCTCGGAGTGCGCGAGCCCCAAGCTATTGCCGCAGTACCAGCAATGCGCTTTTAGAAGGGTTTTGAAAACAATATTAAACTTACTTTGATTTTTATTTATTTTGCATGTGCCTCATAGGATATAAAACACTTTCAAAGATTAGCATTATTTTTCCAAAGATAGAAAAAATAAAAACCAGATAGAAAAGGCCACTGTGGTCGGCATATATTAAGAGAAGTACACATCCAAAGAAGTAAGCCAAAGAGCAGAGAAGAGCTTGAGTCCAGCTCTGAGTCTTACGTTACTCCCCCACCCCCAAAAGACACCCCCACATGCACCTAGAAAGGCAGGAAAGAAAGGGTTAGTGTGAAAGGTGCCATGGCCCGGGTCTCCTCACGTTAGTGTCCGTCTGATACGGAGTATGACGTTACCTCTGGGCTGGAGAAAAGACAGGGAGGAGGGAGAAGGAGGAGGAGACGGGTGGGGACCAGCCCCTGGACCAGATGGTCAGCCCAGGCCCAGCGCCTGGCAAGCACCCGCCCAGCCAGAGCTGCCCCATGGACACCCACAAGACAGGCATCCTCACATCCTGATTCCGCTCCCCAAATTAGTATAAAACCGTCTCACTTGGACATATTGTACTTCTCCATGGAAATGAAGACATTCCATTTGAATACAGTCACGGCTGCAAAAGCTCTCTTTTTTTAAGCTTCGTTGACTATCAGGATATTCAAGTCCTAGAGTTGTAATGGAATCCTTGTGGGGAAAACTCAATTAAACCCACCACACGATGCACACAGAACAAGATGGAAGGAAAAGAGCACAAGAAGGGGAAAAAAATAGACATTTCTTTTCAATAATAAAGCTCCTGATTTAAAATTAGACTGTACAATAACAACCCTAATTCCTGGAAACCCAGACGGGGGACTTAAATATATAATATATGGAGAGGAATTGACTTTCACAGACTTTGAGGATGGAATACGTCTTTTGACACTTCACACATCCTTGGTGGGTATTTCTGTCGAGTGGAGGAGGCTGTTAACCACCTTTTCATGGAAAATGTATCTCCATCTTGAGTCAGAGGTTAAGTTATTCTCTGGCCAAAAGAAGCAATCTATAATGTTTCATTATGGGGCAAGTCTCTCGATGAATAGCATTTGGCAGAGATAGATAACTTAATATGACTCCATTCAATGGCGCTATAAACCTATCTGTCATCTCCAAGACTGGCTGAGGTGATCACAACGCCACTTGAGGTCCCGAGAACATTCTAGCTGTTTCAGGGAAGGAGCGTGGCTGCAGAAATCACACCTGAGCAACAAGCTCAGCGTGAATCACCCCTGAGCATGTATTTAAGCATCTCCTATGCATCAGACTGCTGAGAAGAATCTTGGCTCTGCTACATACAGACTCTGCAATCATGGGTAGATAACAACTCTAGTTCAGTCTTCTTATCTATCAAAAGAGGGTAATAATATCTACCTCACAGGGCTGTTAATGCAAAGCTCTTGAGACAGTGACAGGTATATAGTAAATGCTTAATAAGGGTTAATGGTTGTTATCTTAACCATCTCAACCGGGACACTTCAGCAAGACAGGGGGGCTGTCAAGGATGCAATGTTTAAGGGGCACTCCCTTTCAGGGTCGTGCACGAAATCACTATAAACATTACACCCCAGACATCTCCCTGGTCTCACTCCAGTCCCTGCCCTGATCTCAACTTTACAGATGCAGAAACAGAAGCGCAGAGAGGTGAGGTAACTTGCTAGACTTGAAGGTGCAGTACGAACAGAATCTGGACCCACAAGCTGTATTTCCCTAGGATCATTCTACCACATCACGCTGCCTGAAAGGTGAGGTTTCCGGAAATGAATTGTCAGCTTCCAAACAGACACGAGTGCACACACACACATACACACACACACGATCAGATCAGATCAGATCACGGAGAATAGACTCGCTGGCATCAAGACAACAGAAGAGAGCACCCCAACCTTAAGAGGCCTTTTCAAAGTCTCTTCCAAGGCCCAGTTTAGGTGCTAAATAATGCAAAACTTCTTACCCTTGAAAAGTGGCTGGAGTCATGAGAACTGCATTTCACTGGTCAAAGGAAGAAAAAAAAAAGGAAGAGATACATGATTCTCTAGCAAAACCTTCCTTATCAGCTCTGTTGGGGGAAGGAAAAAAACAAGGCAAATAAATGACAAAAGAAGAAGAACCATCAATCATGCAGTGGTTGGTCTGCCAGCCCCGGCCCCAGGCGCGCAGCCCACTGGCTGACCTCTGCTTCCCAGAGGCTGAGCTCAGCCCGCTCCACGCAGGAGAGAGAGGTGTGAGCCCGGCTGGAAACCAGAACCTCCTTTGCAGCTCTGCCACTTTCTTTCTCTGTGACTTTGGTTAAGTGGCTTAAACGCCTCTGAGTTTCCGAGTCTCTAACACAAGCCATTTCACACATCGACTCGGAATTCTTTTCCGGCTGCAAATTTTCTAATCCCCCATAAGCACACAGACAGAATGTTCTGCAATCTAATCTCATCTCACTTCATCCCTCTATCATCTAGAAAACTTTCTAGATGTTTCACAGGTGATGTCTTGTCATTGTTATTTTTTGTGGTTGATCGGTTAAAAAAAACAATAAATAGACAAATTTTAAATAGCTATAATGGGAAATTTTATCTTTTTAACGTAATTTCCTCAGTGCTTTGATTGATACTAGCAAGCTTTCCAGATGTAGGATGTTTGCATACTCTTCAAAGCCTTGCAGCACACGGTATCATTTTTCTTGTCATTGCAGCCTCTATATGGCAAACGAAGAATTGATGTTAGAATGATGTAATGGCTTCATTCATTCATTCATTCACTCAACAGACACTATTCTGAATCTTCTAGGCATCAGACTCTGTGATGGGGCCAGAAATTGAGAGAGAAGTAAAATAGTCTTTATCTGGACAGAGCCGCGTAGCAAGGTCTTGGAGCACGCAAAGTTTGGAATCCAACGGGAGCTGTATCCAGATCCAACTTGAGCTGTTCACAGCTCTCTGATCTCGGGCAATTTATTTAACCTCTGTCTGAACTACAGGTTAATTTTTTATAAAATGGGGATAAAAATATCTACTGGTTATGGAACAAGCGAGGATTAGATGAGCCAATAATGTAAAGCACTCAGCACAAGATCTGGGACACAAGAAACAGGCAATAAATAGCCACTTTTATTGTAAGCTTCAAGAACATTTCGAGTTGACGGCTGGGCCAATCATGGCAAATGGCTATTTTTGTTTGATTATTTTCTGTTTCATCTCGCACAGGGCAGATCTCCCACGTGCTAATGAATTTTGTGGCAGCCAAGAGATGGAGAACAGACCGCCTGCCTGGCTCTCCGTGGAATAGAAGTCGGGGAACTGTGCAGGCCCCTCCAGCCCCGGGCTTGGCAATGAACTTGAGGAATACTCACCACCTCCCATTAAAAAGGTCTCTTTCCTTTCTGAATCAAAGGAATGCTATAACCCTTGGCGACGCAGCACGAATAATTTCAGCAACTCTCACGGTGGTTCTGACGCCCCACCCAACAGGCGGACGCCTTTCTTTCCCTCTTACTGCCAAGCTCCGGGTTTGCCCAGCCAAGCCAGGAAACCCCAGCCCCGGCGCGCGAAAAGCTGCATTACCCTGATGAGCCAGATCAGAGCACCAGCCTGGGGCAAGCTGGAAAAGTCATCGTCGCTGGGGAAATGCCAGACACACGTGCCCTGTCACTGTAGTGCGGGGGACACTCCCCAGAAGGGACTGCATGGATCCCTCTGCTGCAGTCTGCACGCAACTCAGCACAGCAGGTTTTGTCATTTGGACTGTAATAAACCCACTTCCTGAGCTCCGTGCCCCTCCACGGTCTGCATCAACCCCACGGCCCCTGCATGTACCCGCGCCCTGTGTGGAGCCGCGCACCTGCGGCGGGGGCCATTTGGAGGAGCCGCTGGAGGCCTCAGGTGCTGCTCACGTGTGCTAATGAAACGTGCTCTGGGCCACCTCGGAGGACAGGGGCGGGGCTCCTGCTAAGGCCACGGGGCTTAACCTCAGCTGCACACTGGAATCCCCTGGGAGACTCTGCAATCCTGATGACTAGGCCGCAGACCAGACTGAATACACTGGACTCTCTAGGGGTGGGGCCCAGGCATCAGTATTTTTTTTTAGTTGGTCAAATGATTTCAGCGTGCAGTCCAGTTTAAGAACTAATGCCCATGGAAAGAACACTAGGGTTGGACCCCAGAGGTGTCTTCCTTACCTTCCTTTCTCTCTCCTTCCCTCTCTTTCTTCTTTCATTCCTTTCTTCCTCTTTTCCTCTCTTTCTCCTTCCTTCCTTTCGTCCTGCCTGCCTCCCTTCTTCCCTCCCTCCCTTTCTCACTATTTACTGAAACAGCATATTCTGTGGTTTAAGCCCAGGGTTTAAAATCAGATCATTTTTGCTTCGGAATTCTGACTTTGCTGTCACTAACTGCGTGACCCAAGGTAAGCAACTTCATCTCTCCAAAGCTCCTCTTTCTCATTCTATAAAATGGGGAAAATCAAAGGATGTGCCCCCAAGAATACTTGTGAGGACTAAATATCACAGATAAATTGCTTAACGTAGTGTCTAGCAATTAGTATGTGCTCAATAAATGTGCACTATTTTCCTTCTAGTTATTATTGTAATTATTCGTAAAGAGCTATTTTAGGTGCTAGGGACACAAAAGACATGATGCAGGCGTGATGTTTGTTCTCACAGAGTTAACTCTCTCCATTTTCAATCTCTAGGTGGGGAACAGCCCTAAATCGTTTGCCAGCGCAGGGTGGACAGAGATTCCTCCCAATAATAATCACTGTTATGGATTGAGCATGCCCAGCGAGAGTGCCAGGCACAGTTCACAGATATATAGAGGGGCACCTGAAGGAGAATTACAGCACTGCACACGATTCCTTCACAGGCTTCCTGCCCCAGGGAAGATGATGGTATCAGTACTTACAGGTAAAGAATCTGAGGCTCAGGCCAGGCGTGGTAGCTCATGCCTGTAATCCTAGCACTCCGGGAGACCAAGGTGGGAGGATCGCTTGAGGTCAGGAGTTCTAGACCAGCCTCAGAAAGAGTGAGACCCCAACTCTAATAAAAAATAGAAAAGAAATTAGTCAGGCAACTAAAAATAGAAAAAATTAGCCGGGTGTTGTGGTGCGCATCTGTAGTCCCAGCTACTTGGGAGGCTGAGGCAGGAGGATCACTCGAGCACAGGAGTTTGAGGTTGCTGTGAGCTAGGCTGGCGCCATGGCACTCTAGCCCAATGCAAACCCAAGGTTTTAAGCACCACACTGCTCCACTTCTTGTACGAATGTAGGTTGTGCCCGGGAGGGAATTCTGAGGTCTGTCCAGGACAAGGAGAATAAAGCAATTCCTCCAAACTAGAGGATCTCAGGGGAGGGTCACAACCAAACTGGGGTGGGAGTGGGGTATTGAGGAACCAGGTGAGGGGAGGATAAGCATGATGGGGGGGCGTGTCCCGAGTGAGTTCAAGAGTCGGAGATCAAGGGGAAGCCATCCAATAGTGAGTGGGCAGTGAGTCTACGAATATTCCCATTTCATAGAAATCCTGGCCAAGTCTAATGACCTTGGTGTGCCTCTGTTTCCCTATCTGTACCACGAAGCTCTATCACCAGTACAGGTTGTTGTAAAATTACATAGCAAAGTATGAGTGGTGAGCAAACACCTTGCACTATGCTTTAAATGGTGTATGTCAAAGCGGACTCAATTTTTCATGTCTAAGGGGACTTAGTTTGACAAAAGGGCTCTGTCACCCATAGTTTGAAGAGCAATCCAGTGTGGGAGAAAAAAAAAGTCACTTAGGAAGTGTCAGAGAGGCTCAAGCCAGACCAGGCTTGGTCAGGAAAATCGAAAACCCTAGTTTTAGGCAGACAGACTCTAGTTTAAATTCAAGTCCTGGTTTAAATCAAGGCTCTGCCACTTACCGGAGTGTGATCTCTCTGGATCTCAGCTTGGAACTAACGCTGCGGCTCCCTCATAGGTTGGGGTGCCAACTGAATGTTACCATGCCTGTTAAACGCTCAGTATGGCACTCCACACGTATGAGGAACTCAAAAACGTGCGAGCTATCCTGATTGTTAAGACAGCCATCATGCTGTCAGGAACTGCTTTCTTCTCAGCCCAGGCCTGGCTGCTCTTAGGTTCCCTGCTGTGACCAAGTTTATGTTCTCTCCTCTGCCAGAGCTGGTTATGTGTTGTTTGTTTTGCAGGGTATTTGTTTTCCAATATTTTTGCTAAGTAGGACAACTATATCAATGAGGTCTGCTGCTTTATTGGTTGCTAATTGCTGGGGCATAATTGTTGCAACATTACTTGGTGTTCCCATAATTCTCTGCAGCCAATCACGATGGCCAGTTCTCTAATTACAGCACAGCGAATTCTCAGTCACCAGCATCCGAACACTTAGCGTGCTCAGTTTATAAGAACTCTTTCCGTCACTTTTACGAGAAAGGGTTTAACTGGCAAAAGAAAGAAATTTAGGCCAGGAAATAATTTTTTTAGTAATTTAGTAATTACATGTGAATATTTAAAAAAATTTCATAATGATAGCAACACGTATGTTTTCTGTAAGTAGCTTCTAAGAACTGTCTAAGCAACTCAACCTCTATCTGGACAATGAGCATTGGTGTTATAATTCTGAGGCCAACACAGACCCAAAGGGCCTTTGCATATTGTCAGACGCTGAATTACCCTCAGCCTATTTTTTCTAACACTACAGGCATTTTACTGTATTCAGATGTTTTCTGGAACTCATAACCCATCTATATCCTTCCCACAAGTCAAGGAATCAAAATATTAAATCCGCTAGAATCACTGAAGGTAATGATGGTCTTGAAAGCACCTTATATATTGCAGAATAAACAGCTAATTGTATTAACTGATCAACACGTATGAGCACATACAGTAGTAACATTCATCGGGTGTGGGGCAGATGGGAGCGGGGAGGAAGGGTGGGTATATTCACACCTAATGGGTGCGGTGCACACTGTCCGGGGGATGGACACATTTGAAGATCTGACTTGAGTGGGACAAAGGCAATATATGTAACCCAAACATTTGCACTCCCATAATATGCTGAAATTTAAAAAAAGAGCTAAATTATTATCAGTAATAAATCCGTGATTTTAATCTGATGACATCACTTCTCTGCTTCCTTTTTTTTAAGAGTAAAGTCCAAACTTTTAACTTGGCCTCCAAGGCCCTACCTGTTCCAGCACAACCAACTTGCAGCTTCACCTCCTCCTACCTGCCCCGCCCTCTCACCAGGGGGCAGCCCCGCTGGCCTTCTTTTTGTTCCTCAAACAGACAGGATGGTTCCCAACTCTGGGCCTCTTCCCTGCTGTCCTCTCTGACTGCTCCTCCGACAGCCCTCCTGACGGCTGGTTCCTTCTCAACTGTAGGTCTCGCCTGCGGGGCTGTGTCCGCAGTGAACCCCTCCAGAGTACCTAATGCCGTCTCCAAACTCTCAGATCACTCTTCTTTTGTCTTGAATAACCATATCACAACCCAGTGTTATCTTGGTAATGAATTCACTTGTCACTGTTCATCCCGCTAGACTGTAAGTTCTGTGAGGACAAGGGTCTTGCTTACCATTGTAAAACATCCCTAACGCCTATAAAAAAGGTGGCCATTCATTCATTAAAGTACACGTTTAGCAAAGTGCATGAATGAATGAATGAATGAACACACATTCTGTGCTCCTTGATTTCAGTCTTTTCCAATCTGCTTTTGCTTTATCCAAGATACACAATTATGTTTACCTACAACTGCCCTAGCCTATACCATTACAATATCTTCTGTTATTACGGTTTCCAATGGTACTTAGTCAATTGCATCTGTAGGACACTGACAGCCGCGTGGAGCCCTGTTCCAAACGCTGTGGGAAAACACAAAGATCAAAGCCATTACTGCTGCTGTCGAGGAGCCCTCCGTCTAACTGAAAACAAGAATAAGGCAATTTGGCCAAGGTGGATGGAGATACAGCAGGTATGGCAGAGGTTCTCAGTTCCTCCTGGGATAGGCTGAATGGTGTCTCCCTGGCCGACTCATACGTTGAAGTCCTAACCCCCAATAGCTTAGAATGTGACTATATTTGGAGATAGGGTATTTACGGAAGTAATTAAGTTAAATGAGGTAACTGGGATGGGCCCTAGGCCAATACGACTTGTGCTCTTACAAGGAAAGGAGATCAGGACATAGAAAAGCACAGAGCTGTGACCATGTGAAAGCACAGGGGGACGACAGCCGTCTGCAAGCAACAGAGAGAAGCCTCTAAGGACACCAACCCTGCCGACCCCTAGATCTTGCCCTTCCGGCCTCCAGAACTGCGAGAAAATTAATTTCTGTTTTTTAAGCTACCTGGTCTACGGCGTTTTATTACGGCAGCCCTGGCAAACTGCTACACCCCTCAATATCCATTTTTCCCTTACTTGCATGGTGGTAGAGCCCCGGTTTTTGCTAAGCACCAGGCTACTTAGCTAGGGACTGGGTTTCCTAGCCTCCCTTGCAGATAGATGTGGCCACGTGACCAATGAACTGTAAGCAAAAGTGTCAGGTGAGGTCTGCTCTGCCCCAACACCTCACCCTTTCGATCCCAATTTTAACTCAGAAGTTCAGGGAGGCTGTTGGTTTGGAAGTGCAGGGAGGGAAGGAGCCACAGAGAGGTAGACATGAGGGCAGATGCTCCTGGGCGGCAGTATATACAAGGACAAAATTCTCCTGTTCCTCAGTTCCTGCTTGAATCGTGTTGTGTTGCTGTGCAGGCCTGCTGGAAAATCCACAAATTGCACCCTCAAAAAAAAAGAAAAAAAAAAAAAAAAACCCAAATCCTGTAAATATCTCTGACAGAGCCAAGAAATATCAGCCACTTACATATTAGTGTAAATCCTTGATAAGACAGGTGCCTTGAGGAAATGGGAGACTTTATTTATTTTGGGTCAGGCAGGTGTGGGCCAGGTTCTCTGGCGGAACATTTTGACCATAAATGGGTCCTCAAAGGTGGGAGAAGGTCACAGTAAGGACAGCAGAAAGACGTCTCAGGCAAATTTATTTCAAACATTCCCTAAGATATTAGGCTTGTATCTAGCATGAAGAGGAAAGATTCTCCCACCTGCCACATTGGGGTCTTTGCTCCAAGAATGTAAATGCCAGACCTACACAACTGACACTACCTTTTGGCTACATCATAAATTAAACTAGTTTTGATAGGCCTCCATAAAAATCTACCCAGTATTTTTCACATTATACTGATGGACCAAAAAAAAAAAGAAAAATGCATCCTAAATTCCCAAGAATCAAACAAGAAATTAGCTTTTGGAATTACTTACTAGATAAATGCAGAGTACCCAGCAATAGTACCAACCAAACAGCAGGGAATGAGCCCAAACCGCCACTGAATATAGAGCATCGATTATGAAATTTACTGGAAAACAAAATTATGCTTATTTCATGGATGTGGCTTTCAACAATTCTACAGCATTTTAGAATCCAAGATGATTGCTTGGGGTTTTTGTTTTGTTTTGTTTTACCATTTTAGTGCCTTTCTTTTTTCTTATTCAACCCTTTTTATTGGGCAATATAACACCCCCACTGAAATGTAAGCAAAAATATCCAGCTCAATGAATTTTCGCAGAGTGGAGAATTGTGTCCCCAGCATCCCAAACGACCTTGGCCAGCGCCTCCCAACACCACCTGCTCCCTTCTGCCACATTAACCACTTTCCTGACTTGTATGCGTTCACTCTTACTTGCCTTTATAGTTTTACCTTCTAAACATTCCTTAAACACTGTGATTGAATTTTGCTTATTTTTAAAAATGTATTAAATCAATAGAACCATACCATATGTGTTCTTTTGTGTCTGGTTTCTTTCACTGAGCATGATGTTATTGAAATTCACCTATTTTGTTGTGTAGCTATAATTTCATTCAGTTTCACTGCTGTATAGTATTCCATTGTCTTAATATAAATATACTCGTTTACTTGTTTATTTCTTTTCCTATTGATGGACTTTAGGGTTGTCTCCTGTCTCATAGTTTTAAAGCACCTTTAGATTAAAGAACAAAAGTAACAGGCAAACTCCCCTGGAAGGTGGTCCTTATCTTCTTCTTCCCTACTCACTACCTAGACCAGGAGTTCCCTAATCTTACCCCACTGGTCACCAACCAAGCACAAAGCTCTGCATCTTGCTTCCTGAAATGTCCTCAGGCTTAGACGTTTAGGAACCAAAGGCCCCTTCTATCACACTTTTGGACATTCATTCATTCAACAAGTGATTGCGAACTACCAGGTACATGTCAGATCGTTCTAGGTGTCAAGGAGAAAGGTCATGCTCTCACGGTCTTCAGATTCTAGCAAGTGGCTTAACACCAGCTTACCCTGTCCCTAAGAGCAGAATACATGCGAAATAGAAAAGGCAAGAAGAATTTTCTCAGGGGATTCCCATGTTAATCAGTAAGAAGTGGCAACCAGGCCTCACTCACCAGGAATTTTTAACATCTTTTGAAAACTCTGATTTTTCAGGCTTTGGAGTCTTGAAATCACCTGTCAAAGCAATTTGGAGTGTTCATCCGATGAGCTTTTGGGAATATTTTGATTTTACAATAACGACCTCAAAATTTCTGCGTGAAGCATTATTCATAATGGCCCCAAACTGGGCATAATCCAAATGTCCCTCAACAGATAAATGAAAAAATTAAATGTGACATATCCATACAATGGAGTATTATTCAGTAATAAATCGATATGAGTTACTGATACATGCAACAGTTTGGATGAACCTCAAAAACATGCTCAGTGAAAGAAGCCAGATACAAAAGACTATATATTACATGATTTCAATTATATAAATGTCCAGAACAGGCAAATTTATAGAGAGAGAAAGCAGACCAGCAGTTTCCTAGGGCTGGGGGGGATAAGAAGTGGCTACAAATGAGCATAAGGCAGTTTTGGGGAGTTACGACAATGTTCTAAAACCAGACTGTGGTGATGGTTGCACAACTCTGTAAATTTACTAACAATTATTGAATTGTTTATTTACAATGGGTGAATTTTATGGTATCTAAAGTACACCTCAATAGGGCCAGACGCGGTGGCTCACGCCTGTAATCCTAGCACTCTGGGAGGCCGAGGCAGGAGGATAGCTTGAGGTCAGGAGTTCAAGACCAGCCTCAGCAAGAGTGAGACTCTATACTAAAAATAGAAAAAGTTAGCCGGGCATGGTGGCGCACACCTGTGGTCCCAGCTACGTGGGAGGCTGAGGCAGGAGGATCGCTTGAGCCCAGGAGTTTGAGGTTGCTGTGAGCTAGGCTGACGCCACAGCACTCGCCCGGGTGACAGAACAAGATTGTCTCAAAAACATAAATAAATAAAGTATACCTCAATAAAGTCAATAAAGCAGTTTTTAAAAATCTCTGCATGTGCTGTATTTATTTATCAATTTAAATTAATTTGGGGAGAAGAACTTTGAAGTTGTCACAGTACTCTTTGATAAATCGGGAATTATAACAGGGCATTGTGAATGCTGCCTTAGGAGAAGGATTTTTCTTCTTAAATTTTGATGTTTGCTAATGGCCCATGACAGGTCAAGTGTCCTTTGCTTTGCAGAGCTTAGAAACACCGGCCGGAACAGTTATGCTGGTGAAAGATTTTGAGGCCTGGTGCTATAAACTTAGACCTTCTGATGGGCAGAAAAACAAAGCCCCCATCCTAAAGACTGAGACCCTTTATTTTGGCACCAAACACACTGCATCATGCATCCTGTTCTCAAGCTGCAAAAGTTGGCATTTTCTAAACGTGCATTCCTTCATTTATCCCCGTGAGCCTGCCCCAGTCACTTGGCTGGAACTCATGGGCTGCTCTGGAGTTTGGGGAAAGCTTCAGGTGGAGATTTTGTCAAAGATAAATGGCCAGCCCAGTGAGCAGCACCGAGCTGCAAGGAGACCCCGGACGCGGCACCGTGAATCAGCGATTCCCCCAGGAGGAGAGGCGATCTGCTATTACACTATTCTCGTCATCGATCGAACCCGGGCAGACATCAGGCCTTGCCCCACAGGCAGCCAGCGCAGCGGTTTCCAATTTATCCGAAGCAACCAGAATCTTGCAAACTCCACAGTAGCAGCAGGTCCACTCCGAGTGGAGAGGGGAAGGGGCTGGGGCCACCCTTTCCCACGGCGTCTTGGGTGGAGGTCGGAGACTCCCGGCGTCCCTGCGATTCCCAGCGCAGAGAAGCGGGCATGTGCGGGCATGTCCCCCACCACTGCGTTCCCAGAGCCCGGCCAGGGCCCAGCAAAGGGACAAGTGAATTTTTAAAAAGCAGACCAGTGAAATATCATGCAGGGGTTGAAATCATTTTGGAGACTATATCATGAGATGAGTAAATGGCTCACTCCGTACTGTTTAGTGAAAAAAATAACACAATAACGTACATTCGGTGTGATTTCAATGTTGTTATACTTTATACATGCCTAACTTTGATAGTCCACACACTAATGTATTAGTAAAAAGTTACAAAAGTTACCTCCTTTTTTTTTGTGTGGTCATTATGGGCATTTTTTTCTTTTTTAATGCATATTTTTATCTTCTGATTTTGCTGTGTTGTGCACTTATTTTTTAACAAGTAAAAAATAAAAACTAAAAAATGAAGCATAATATTTTCTTCTCCTGTGCTCCCATGGCGTGTAGCTGGCTCACTTGCAGAGTCCTCGGGATTTGTCAGCATGATCCCTTGGCCTGCAATGTTCCCGAGAGTAAGGGACACTCAGAGAGGAGACGGCAGTGCCCGAATGTCAGTCCACGGTCACCACTACTCATCTGGGATTCTTCTTTCCTAACGGAGACAAAATGTGGCCCTCTGTGGCCTGTAGCTTAGCTCACGTCCTTTGGTCTTCCATTCCCCACAGTGTGGTGAAAGTCTCAGTTGCTGTAGACACGACTGTGTTTCACTTCACACGACCAGACCCTTCTCTCCAGCTTTCCACGGGGGTGTCCCGGCTAACCCTCCAATTTGGAACCCAAAAGTTGTCTTCTCTAGCTATAATATCCCCAGAAATGAGTCTTGGTCCACACATCGGGCCAGATAATAAGATTCTGAGCTGCAAATATTGACTCTTGCTTTGGCTGGGGCAATGCCTGGTGTGGCCGGGATAGCTCAGAAAGGCTTTCTATGCTGCCTGTGGATAAACGTATCATACAGCACCGTGGAGTGCCCCACTTCTGCATCTAAGGTAGGCTTACTGTGCAGCCTTGGGAGCCAAGGGGAGGGACATGTTCACAGGACCAGAGTGTCATGGGTGAAGGTTAACACCATAACCACAGCTGGCCATGTGCAGATCAAGAGGGCATTCACCTATAAGACATGAAAGCCTCATGTAAAAATTAATAATTTCTCCCTAATGTTGGCAATATTACATTTCTTCCCATTGAGATAAACACAGCTCTCCCCTTTTAAAATACAAATATAATCTCATGCTAATGCATATAGAAGAGTTAAGCTGGAAAATCCCAGTGAGGCAGCCAATCGTGAACCCTAAGCATTTGCGTTGGTGCTGGGGGCATTGGATGGTGAAAGAGAGAAAGTAACCATGGAAAAAGGCCCTCTGAGTGATGCAGGAGAAGCCTCCAGGCCCCGTTCAGCCTGGGAGAAACCTTTTCTCTTTCACCTAAAATCAGTGAAGGTTGCACAAATCCCACCCATTTCTCCAGTGCAGAGTAAAGCACATTTTTTGCTTTCTTTAAAAGACGTTGCTAGACCCCACAAACCAGAGCCCCAGCACTTCCAGGTTTTCCGGGGTTCTTAAAACAGCAAATATGAGAGAGAAAGGACACTGAACTGGAACGTGCATCAGAGTTACCTGGACAGCTCATTGACACAGATTTCTGGGCTCAATCCCCAGAGTCTCTGATTCAGGAGAAGCGGGTGGGGCCTCACGTTGGTTCTGCTTGGTCTTCTAAAGCAGGGCAAAGGACGATGGAAAAAGACATTTTCTAAGTAGGAAAGAACACCAGGCCCATTTCACCCCATCAGCTGTGGAGGAGCAGTTTCTCCCATAGCCCAAAAACAATAACTAGAAAGTCCACATCATGAGGAAGAGCTGCAAGTAGCTTCTCTTCTCAAGATGGCATCATGCCCCAGCACCACACCAGACGAGAAAGGTTAGATTGGATAACAATCTACACCAAAATCTCAGTGGTTTAACACAACAACTCAAGACAAGCCCATTGCTGGTTGGGTTGTGCTCCTAGGCTGTGTTATCCTTCATGTGATGGCTCAGTAGTCTAGATGGCTTTGGTCTCGTGGCACCTCCACGTGGACCCTAACATGATCTCTGTGGCTGGAGAGGAGGAGCTGGGTGAAGGCCTCCACTCTCATGTCATTGGAAAGCAAATCACATGACCACGCCTAACGTCAAGAGGGAGAGAGGTGCCACCTCCCGTGTGCCCAAATATGGAGGAGAGCAAGAATCATTGGTTAACGCTCATAATGTCTCCCATGGTGACTCAGCTGTATGTTCCTTCTTAATCACATCGCATCTGAGAGGGTTAGGAGGGGCCAGGAAGCCTCGAACACTCATGACATCAGAGGACACGCCCACCCCAATGACAGAGTGGTAGTGAAGACAAGATGAAAGATGTTTATTTTGTATCTTATTGTTTAAATCATTAAAACTCTACAAACAATATTTTGATTGTTATTATTCAATGATTTAAAATACAACAGGAAATTTGTATATGTGATAACACCTTACAGAGCCACACACGCAGACACACACAATGAATGTATGTAAACAGATCTGGTGATACTCTGAATTCTAGTGACTAGTACTATAAAAACCTTTATTTGTGGACATTAGAGTTTGAATTTCGTATCATTTTCATATGTCATGAAATAATCTTTTTTTTTTCAACTGTTTAAAAAATGCAAAAATAGTAACAGGTTTTGATAATGTATTGTAATTACGTAAGATGTTAAGATTTGGGGAAGTTGGGTGAATGGTACTTGGGAATTCTCTGTACAGTTTTTGCAAAGGCTTGTGAGTCTAATCATTTCAACATTAAAAGTGAAAAAAAAAATAGCTAGAGAAGATTTTCCATCCAGGTCCTTTGCCCCATGTCTTCTCTGCAAATGTCCCGCACATGAGCCGAGCTGTGAGAGCAGTTGTCTGAGTGAAGTGATCTTTTGTTAGAAAAACAGGAAATTTGATTAATGTGCTGGTGAGCTAGCTCCAGAAACTCACCTGCCTGTCTGCACCTTTGGTCTCTGCAGAAACATAGATGAAATCTCTTCTTTGAAAGTTAAAATAAAAGCCAGTCAATCCCCACTCGCACGCCCTTTACTGCAGGTAATAAGTGGGGGCCCATTGCTCTGTATCTCCCTTTAAATTCTCGGGATTTCAGTGACAGACCAAGGCTCTCATCTGTCAGCAAACTGTTCCAGGCAGACCCATTACTTTAGCACCACAATAAAACGAAGGACATCAGGATAATCCGTCAAACAAAAGCAGCTGGGAGCAGCGTCGTGTACCAGAGGCTGTATTCATTTGCCCAGAACATTTAAAAATCTGTGCCCCGGTTCTTCTCCCCAAAGTCCTTATTTCACCCAATAAAATAAATTTAAAGTTCATAAATGTATATTAAAAATATCTAAACAAACACTTGCCGCTAAATAATGTTCAGCCAGATGCAACTACAATTTTTTTATCGTTAGACATGTTTCCCGTTCTCCCAAGTAAATATTTCACTGAAAACGTTCCCCAAGCAGTTGTTATCTCGATATTTTCACAATAGAATATTCTGTGCTCTACACATATAAATACTGTGAATAACCAGATATTTTCCCGAAGAGACCACTGATTTCCCTGCATTTTGCAAAATGACTTTCTCCATAATACCAGCTCTGAGAGCAGAGCGGGGTGTGAACTCCAAAATCCAAGCCACCAGCTCCCAGTAATTGGAGCCTGAAATGGGGTGACTCCCTGTGGAATCTGTAAGGTCTCCATGGGACAGGGGAAGGAACTCAAGTATTGAAACCACACAGACCTCATTCTTGAAGGCCATCCGTGTGACTTTGGGCAAGTTATTGAATGTCCCAGCTGTAAAATGAGAAACAACAACAGTACTCACTGCCTATGGGGGTGAAGTGGCCGCCCTCCAGCAATATTTTGTCCCCTACATTGTTTAAGCAGAGCTTGTTGAGGGACAGGTCAACCAGACGGCAGTCCAGGGTGTACACCGTTGCTGTGACCATCTCTCCAAGGGATTGTCACACTCATTCAGACCATAGGTCCACCCTTGCGAGGATTTAACATTCCATGTCTCTTGTGTCCTGGCTGCCAGGTGACTCCACAGAAGTGGTCCTCAAACCGGAGAGCGCATCAGATCACCTGAAGGCCTTGTGAAAACACAGATTTCTGGGCCCCACTGCGAAAGTTTCTGATTTACTAGGTCTAAGTGGTTTCTGAAAATTTGCATTTCTAACAAGATCCCAGATGCTGCTCGTATTGCGGGTATGGGGACCACGCTTTGAGAACTGCTGCTCTAGAACTTCACATTCGTTCTGCAAAGGCGAGACCGTGAATATGTTAGACTTTACAGACCAGTTGCTACTCAGCCCTAGCGTCGTCATGCAAAGCAGCTGCAGGTCACCTGTACTGCGTCTCAATAAAACTGCATTTGTGGACACTGACGTTTGAACTTCGTATCATTTTCACATATCATGAAATAATACTCTTCCTTTTTTTTTTTCTTTTTCCTAACTGCTTAAAAATGCAAAAACCATTCTTCGCTCTTGGACCACAGGAAGACAGGCAATTGGTTGGATTTGGCCCTCGGGCTGTGGTTTGCAGACCCCGACGACTAGCACACCAGGAAAATGTGATACTTTCATCCCTTTTCTCCATCTGTTTGCGTCCAGCGAGCCCACTCCGTGCGGCACTCCCAGGGCGGCTGCCTCAGCTGAGTCAACACTGTCTTGGCCACCGAGGTCTCAAGAGCTCCCCCCCGCCACCCCTCCCCCAACCTACTCTTTTCAGCTTCACTTTTGCTCTTTTTATGGCTTTGCACAAATTTGTCTCTGTGGCAAATTTACAGCACGCACTGCTTGTCTGAACTATTTAAAGGCACAATATTCTCGACTGTGCCATAAAGCTTTCCCATTCTGTGTGTTTTATTTCTCTGTTTGAGGGCCTTTTATGAAATCAGCAGCTAGGCGGAAGGAAATCATTTGCATACTTGGCTCCATACACCTGGAATTCCTTAATTTTAGGGATTAGCAAAATGAGTCTAATAAAAAGCGGAGGCCCTTGTTAATCATCTCCATAAAGTCCCTTCATTACCTGTTCCTGGTGCCCGATCCGGGCGCTCATTTCAGGAAATTCACATCGTGCGGGTCAGTTATTGCAATTTTATGAACTGATTTGTAATTTTACGTGACACGGTTTGCGTTTTTAGTGTTCCTGAAAGTTAAATGACTGTTTTCTCTCCCCTGTCCCACTCTTAAGAGGACACCCTTCAGGGCTATCACAGAGATGATCCAAAGGCTACCAGTGCGAGAACCATATCGTTGCGTTGGGAGTTGGAATCTCAGCTTCCCTCGTGTTGTTATTTGAGGTGAGCCTGATGCAGCCGCTGCTCTTAGGAAGAATCTGATTAAGGTCAGCTCAACAAGGCGGTGGCCATGTATAGCTTTCTGAAAGGGACAGGAAAACATCACCTCTCCTGGTTGTCAATACGTTTTCAGTAAATCCAGGACTTCCACATGCAACTCCTTACAGAACTGGCAAAACATAAATTGGTTTCACAAAAGTAGACAGTTCCCATAATTGGAGATTAAAACAAAACGGCAAGACAAAACAAACAAAAATCCCCTCTGAAAGTTCTACTGAATTTTTTTTTTTCTTCAGAATACAACTACTCTGTCACCAGCCCCAAGAACAGAGCCCATGCTGCCTGAAGTCAGTAGTTGCAATCAGGATAATTCTGAAACTGAATAATACAGGCTGGAATGCTGTTTACAGGAAATGAGCAATTTATTTTATTATCCAAATTTTAAACTCTTTTAATATGCCTCCCAAGAAGATGTCTGATTTAGAAAATTGCAAAAGAGAACTTGGGAGAGGATGAGGGGTACTAAAAAAGTTCACGACCATAAAGGCCAGATAAAGGAACTTTAGAGATAACCTGAACTAGACTTGGTAAGTATGTCTGCAAAAATTATCTGTACTTTGGTAGCTATAAGGTACCAACATTATACTGTTAAGAGTAACAGAAAAACTGCAGAATGAAAAGTTAAAATATAAGATTACATTCAGTGGAAGTAATAAATCCATTAAATTCCTTTTCTGCATTTAAAGTGTGTGTGTGTGTGTGTGTGTGCGAGCGTGCGCGTGCATGCACGGGCATACGTACTGGCAAATGTATAAAATAGTTCTGGAAGAATCACAAAAACTGCTAGCAGTAAGGAAAAGGGACTGGGGAAAAGATTTCTCTTTTCATCTTGTGCCTTTCTGACCTATTTACACGTTCTAACTGTACTTGCATAACCATTATTTTTTGGATTATCAGAATATATGTAAATAGTGAAATGTGGAGTATTCCTTTTGGTTTTCTTTATGCTTCTTTGCATTTTTAGTGAACAAATATTTTAAAGAAACATTCTTTCCAGGGCCTTAATAATTCCCTCCTTTGACCACAGGAGCAGACGTATATTTTGTTCTTAGGTAAATCGAGTTCGCACACACGCAGTGCACATATGAGCACGTGAGGAACGTATTTAAAGAGGCACCCAGTGATTGATTGACTTTCCCAGAGTAGCCGTGTTTCATAGTCCCACAGTGCTTGAGCACTGTCTTGCCAGTTCAGAGGGCTCCTGTCTTCATCCATCAGACTGGACTAGCTCCCCGTGAAGGTTGAGAAAATAGTCAAATACAAAAATAGGAGAGTAGCCAAGACTTGCCCCCATCTCCAGGAGAGACACGTGGTCTCCATGGCATTTCCTGCTGTCTGCAGTAGCACACATAAAGCACACAGACGAAAGGGCAAGCAGGACCGCTGGAGATGATCGAGTCTGCTCTTCGTGTGCAGATGAGGAGCTGGAGTCAGAAGATGTGGCATGGCTTGTCCCAGACATCTTGGCCAGGCAGAGAGGACTCGCTCTGAGGTTATGCTCTCTCCACCACTGGCCGCCTTAGAGAGCCCACTTGGCTAGCTCCTCTGCCTCTGTTCGGTTCACCCAATTAACTCATCGCAAGTGGAGGAGAAGACAGAGTCCCGGGAGGAAGGGAGCAGAGGTGGCTGCTTTGGATGGAAGGCAAATCATCCCAGTATCCAAGGCCCTGGGCGGAGTCATGCTCAAACAAGCCATGCAGGGGGAAATTGGGGGGTTGAGCAGATTGTTTTAATAAAGGGGAAGGAAGTGTCATGTGATAGATGTGTGCATGTGCTGGGCACTTGGCATCCATCCTCTCCCTGGAGCGATGTATCATTCCTATTTCACAAACGATAGTACCTAGCATGTTCGCAGGATTCCACAGCTCCGAACTGAGCTGGGTTTTAAACCCAACCCTGTCTGAGTCCAGAGCCCAGAGCTGAAATCTCAACACCCAAAAACCTTTCAGCTAAATGCAATAGATCAGGCAAACTTGGCTTACCTCAAACTTCTACTAAGCAAATACATAGGTTTTGAAAGTTTGCTGCCCACTGGCCATGCCAATGAGGAAAGAGAGGGAAATGCTTTCTGCCCGTTAGAGGGAAAAAAGGGACATTGAACTTACTGAGCATCTAGTGGACATCAAGCAAGTGCTATGTACTTGGTACATTGGATTGAAATTAGATTGGGGGTTCATACTGTTTTAGGAAATAACCGAAGAACAGCCAAGGACTCCGACCCCAAAGACACATGGACTTCCAGGGTGAAGGAGAGAAGAGAAGCTTCCTGGATAACTTCATCCAACACAGCTACAGTTCTCACTAGTGAGGTTCCTGACTTGGGAGAAATGGGTTTGAGCGACTCAGATTGGGTGCCAAGTTGATTCTCTTCCTCAGCGCCATCTGGAGGCTTCTCTGGACACTGCAAGCTGGTGAATCACAATGCTTTAATCATAGTAATAGCAGTAAATAATAGCTAATGCCTACTGAATACTCACAATCATTCAGACCCTGTCTTTACAGCCTTACATTTTTCATCTAATTTTATGGTCTCAACAGACCTATGACGTGATCACTTTTATTAACTCCTTTTCACAGAAGGATCCCAGGGACAAGGAATTTGCTCAAGGCCACAGAACTGCTAAGCGGTGGAACCCGGGTTCAAAGCCCCAGTCTGGGTTTCTAACCACTACGCCTCATCCCCTTTCCAGTGACAAGATGAGTGAAGAACCTTGGCCAAAGCAATCGTTGCTGTATATATCCTATTTGGAATTCAGTGGGGTACAGTTTTCGGTATTGAAGATTAGGGAATTGAAATAATGTTTATTCCCCTCTTTCCCCACATCCCGCTCACTCCCATTCATGCAGGGACGTTGATATCTGTGCCCAGACTCTTCTCCCCTCCCCCTGCTCCTTTCTCCTCATCAGCCGAAGAAAAGCCACAGGCCTGGTGGCCTGTCTGGGTTCACATCCCATCCTACCACCTGAATACCAGAAAGGACCGGCTTCACTGTCCATCACCTCTATAAAAAGTGGGCGCCGGGTCATTCTGCAGTGCACGAGTCCGCACTCCAAGGATGAGGCGGTGGTGGTTGCCACAACTGCCAGCGAGATTTTCACCAAGCCCCTCTCCTCCACCTCCCGGGCACACGGCTAGACTGCACGGCCAGCCCCGCATGCAGTTGCCTGTGACTGAGAGACAGTTCTGGAAGTGATGGATGCTGCCCTGGGGCTGGTACACATCCTCCCTGTGCCCCATTTCCACGCCCCTCTCCCTCTTCCCACTCTGCTACCCAGAGGTCCACAGTCAGGACTTGTGTTGAAGGTGGCAGAGCCACGTGACAGGACACAGGACCCCTGAGTCACTATTTGGGGAAAGGTTCTCTGCTGATTGCGAATATCAGTTTGGGTTTTATGTGAGTAAGAAAGAAGGTTTTACTAAAAAATACACTGATGTCTGGCAGTTGTTGTTTATCGTAGCTGCTCTTACCCTGAGGAATGCGACTGTTGCGTGGTATTTTCAATGGACTCAGTTAGAAATGCGTTCAGTGCAAATAACAAAGCATTACTCTGCCTTGCTAGGATCACGTGGACGGCAGTCCAGGGCTGGGATGGTGGCCCAGGACAGTGGCCCGGGATCGTTCCTGTTAGACACTCTGCTCCCTCTTAGTAGATCTACGTCTTTCTTCATGTCGCTTCATGGTCACAAGATGGCTGCTGTTTCACTAAAACTTTTATTCCAGGTAGGAAGAAGAAGGAAGAAGGAGAAGCTAGAAGAATGATACTGATATCAGAACAGAAAAAGACTTTTCCCAAATTTCTAGGCTTATGATTTATTGGTCACAACTGAGTCATGTGCCCACCATGAGTGGTCAGGGCTCTGATATAGTAAGTAATTGCAAAAGGGAACACTGAGGGCCAGGAAAAATACCACAGTACTTTTCAGAATGAAGAAGTCAGCTAGGGAACTAGCAGTGTCTTAGTAATACACAGAACTATTAATATTAATAGTATACAGGATTTTAGCAAAGAAAAATCACTAATGGCCTCTGCCTGGTCATTGCCTTGCCTCAAAACCCACATACTTCCTCTGCCCTAGCACCTAACATACACATTCTGACTGACTACTCTACTTCTCTCCTGTCTGAACACCATGCCCCTCTGACATGGATGCCCCTGTAACATATTCATACCTTTTTAAGATTTAACTTCAAACTTGCAATGGATTTGATAAGAACGCTACTCCGGCTTTTGAATGAAACATGCGTCCTTGCTGTAGAGTTGGGAAAGCCTGTGTATGGGCATCGAAAGTCATCTTGCAAAGCCAAAGTGCATTTCATCTTCTCATCACCCCACTTCCCAAAATCTGCCACCAACTCAGCTCCCCCGTGTCTCTCAACTCTATCCTCAGCTCCTGAGTGTGACACTCCATAAACTAAGGGACAGGATCGGGGTTTCTGGATAGAGATGGATTTTGACCAGTTACTAATAAAGAATGAGAGGAAGACTTGCTAATAATGGCCAACATGGAAGACCGACCACATGTGACCAAGACCCACCCAGCAATAAAGATGAAACATATCAAAGTAGGTATTCAGTGCATTTGGCATGGAGTCATGAGTTTGGTTTTACAGACTGTTCTGATCTTGCAGAAGAGAAGTACCTGTGCTTGAATTAGGAAGAAATATTCCTGTGAACAGCCAGCCTAACCCGACATGCCAGTTTCCACTGAGGAGCTGAAATTTTAGCCGCGGTGCACCACTGGTCAGATTCGTCACATAAGCCGCTGTAGCTGAGATGAACACTCTACATCAAGCTAACAGTGGACAATGGCTAATCGTGTTGCATCAGTCTGCCGGGGCCGCATGTTAGGGCAATTTTTCAAAAAGAACCAAAGCAGATGATGGGGCCTGTGGCATGGTGGAGACCAGTGTCCCGAAACCGATTTTGAATCTTATGGCCAATATCGGTAGTCGCAGGAGCAAGGGATGCCTTAGTAAACTCAGATACCCAGCGTTCCTGCTTATTTTCATTATGAATCCAAAAACACATTCTATGTTGTGTTTGAGCCCAGAGAAGTCTGGATCATTCCAGCCTCAAATAGCCCAATCAACAATGAGAAACTCATGGTTCTTGCTGTCGTGTGGGGTTAGGTCCCGTCTGGCTTTCTGGAACTTGCAGTGTGAACCTGGGCTGTTTCTTCCCCTCTTTGTACCTCTATTTTTATTGTCCCTAAAATGGAAATAGTAACACCTGACCTAATTATATAACAGACTTAGTATAATGAAGTAGTATACTACTAATAAGGATAATTATTAATTTAAGCCTATTATGTACCTGCCTTGGTGTTACCTGCTTTGGATACAACCACAATTGCTCCAGACTATAATAGCCCCTTAAAATAGGAGGTGAGTGTCTCATTCCTGCAGGTGAGTGCCCCTAGACTCAGAGAGAGTGCGTGATCTGCGTGTCACATTGCTGGCATGTGGCTGAGCTTGGACTGGAACTTGAGCCTCTGTGACCACAATGCCCAGACAATTTCAAAGCTGTATATCCACGGAAGGTGCCAGTGTGATTTTAAAGATGACCTTAATAAAGAGTTTGGAATGAAATGCAGTATTTGTTATCTGTTTGTTTGTGTGTTTTAACCTTTGCCTACCAGTGAGGAAAGCAATAGAGTCAATTCTATGAGAAACATAGAGAAAGACAACTGAGTTCGAAATACGGCTTGAAATACAGGCCCTTGGAAAGAAATCACACGGAAACCAAAGAAACACATCCCTGTCTTCCCAACTTTACCACCATCCCTGCTGGTGGGGAGAAAAGATTTCCTGAGGACAGTTTTCAGAACCTGTTTTCAAAAGATTTGGAAAAGAATGCCTTTGGAAAAGAATGCCTTTAGAGGTTAGACTTAGTTTTTTCCTCTTCTTCCTGCCCAATAAATGAGGTACTGAAATGTCACTACTTGATATTTAGCCTGTGTGTGTCTATGTCTCCTGAACGATAATTTTGGGAAGAGTTGACTGGGTGGGCAGGATCCCAGGGGTTGCCAAGTAACCCTTCTGTTGACTTTGTGTTCGGCCCTCCCCTTTAAGTGTCTGTGTTGCAAGCAGATGGGCCTGGTTATTTATGCAGCTCGTAGATGTAAAAAAGCATTCTCTCTGAAACTCCCTGCCCCACAGTCGTGCTCACTCTGGCCCCATCTGGCTCTCTAGTGGAAAATATCTAGGTAGATGTTAAAGTTGAATAATGTTCTGTTAGAGCTCTTGAAACATAATGGCAGTGATGTTTTTACATAAGCATGTCTTCCTGGATTTTAAATGAATAGGTGCTCCAGTTATATTATTTGGGATATATATAGAAATTACAGAAATGCATGGTTTTCCTGAACAAAGGAAACTGTAGACATGTTGTTCAGTTTTAATACTAAAATAATTTAATTAAAGAAAAAAAGCTTGCTCCTTTTTCTTATAGAACTAGGAAAATTGGGATATGTTTCATAATGGCGGATGAAACCCACTTAACAAATTTGCAGTTCACTTGCTCCTTGGGGATACATGTGCTGCATTACATTTCCACTTGCACTACTTAATTTAGAAATTGATTGAATGCAGTCAGGTAGAGAGTGTGGCTTTTTTTTTTCCTACACATGAACATGAGTGATAGGAAACATCAGCAAAAGGATAATGCTGTACAGATAGTACCTGGTCATAATATCTGTTAAAAGAAAATGCATTTTTGTAAGATTGTGGTAAAGTCTTAAAACTATGCATGCCCTTTGACCTAGCAATTTCACTTCTGGGAAACCATTAAGAGCATGGATAAAGCTCTTGGAACCCTACAACTGCCATGCAAAGAACGCAGGCTAGCCTCCTTGAGGACAGGAAGTCACCTGGGCATCCAGCTGTCCTAGCTAGTGCCAGCCATCGCACTTGTGAGTGAAGCCATCTGAGACTTTCCAGCCAAAGTTGAGTCCCTAAAACTGAAGTCACATGAGTGACCTCAAACAAGACCAGCATAAAAATACTGGATTGGGCCCGGCCCAAATTGCTGACCTGCGGAATCACCGTTGCAAACCATTCTCTGCAGTCTACTTCATTTGCCTTTGGAGGTAACCCTGATACCTCACACTCTGTTGCCTATATTGCTAAAGATCCTATTAACCCACCAATGGATATGTTAAAAGGCATCAATAGAATGATCTAAGATGCAGTAAATGCCATAGGTAACTATATTGGTTTACTAGGGCTTCCATAACAAAGCACCACAAACCGGTGGCTTAAACAACAGAAATTCAGCAGTTCTAAGAGGCTAGGGTTTGAAGTCAAGGTGTCAGCACAGTTGGTTCCTTCTGAGGGCTTCAAAGGAAGGATCTTTTCCAGGCTTCTCTCCTTGGCTTACAGTGGCCACCTCTGTCTGTGTCTGTACATCATCTTTCCTCTACAGATGTCTTTCTCTGTGTCCAAATCTCCCCTTTTTATAAGAACACCCGTCATGTTGGACTAAGGCCCACCCTAATGAGCTCATTTTCATTTGATTTCCTCTGTAAAGACCCTATCTCCAAATAAGGTCATCTTCTGGAAGATTGGAGGCTGGGACTCCAGCATATCATTTTGGGGGATGGGGGACTTAATTCCATTAACTATAGGTAGCTGTAAAGACATTAGTGTGTTGGTGGGGAGATTGAGGGTCCTCAGAAAACAGAAGATCTGTCTCCTGCTTGGTCCTTTATCTCTTTCCAGAAAAGCTGAATGCTTGATGTTTGTGCATCACAATTTTAGAAGCGGGTTTCTCCAGCAGCAAGGGAGGCTGGCTTTATGGACCTCCGTCTTGCAGCCGAGAGTCAACCAGGCTCCAATGGCAAACACGCTACGCCAGCCTCCTGGGCCTGCAGAAAGGACGGATGGTCAAGGGCGTCAGGTGTCCAGCATCTTAGCTGTGTCACCTGCACCAGCTCCGACTCTCTCTCAATGAGATGGAAACTATAATTCCCGACTGTGTCCCTTCCCTCGCCGGGTCCTGGCAAACACCCACCTGCTGAGAAGGGCTCCAGTGGCTTCTTCCCGTCACCATTCTGCTCATTCTGGATCCTCCTCCCAGCCTGGGCACCATGTCCCTTCTCTTACCTCCCCATCAGCTCTTGCTCTTGCAGAACTCGGGTGACTCCTCAAGAACGGGCGTTTGGGGCAATAACAACGTAACGGCCACACCAGCAATAACACTTGCCGAGTGCTTTCTCACACCCAGCTCTGTTCTGAGCATCATGAGGGTACTACAATTCCTAATCCTCACCATAATGCAGAGAAATGGCTGTTATTTTTATACTCATTGTGCAAATGGAAAAACTGAGTCACAAGAGTTTAAGTGACTCTCAATAGTCACGTGACCATTCAGTGGAAGAGCTGAGATTTAAGCCCAACTCGCACTACTACACTGTGTAAAAAAGAAAGGAAAAAGAAAATAGTGCAGGAAAAGTCTCTCTCCTTTATGATGAAATGGGCCACTTTTCTGCAGATTCCATGTGCTTTTTCTCACATCTATCACCACCAGGTGTCCCTTCCGAAAGGAAAAAAATTCTGTTCTACCAGAAAGCAAAAGCATCTCACGGCTTCTATGGTTTTGAATATTTTTTTTCCAACCTTTTCCCCAAGACCCACTGTAAATGAGCGCAGAAGGATGGCACAGAGGCGGCAGCCCGGGGGCCCCAGCAAACCCATACGCGGCTGACTTTAGCCCAGTCGGGGCCCTGCACGGGCAGCTTTGGAACCTTTGGGCCGGACGTGCCCATCTCCCCAGGAAAGCTGCCTCCCAAGTCTCTCCGCCAGGGAGGGCGCCCAGGGTGCCCTGTCCATGGGCTGCTTAGGCGGCTCTTTCCCCCACAGCGCGCAGCACCCTCTAGGCCAAATGTTGGGTGGGGATGGCTCCTGCACCGTCGCTGGGGAGGAGTGGACCCTGGCAAACGAGGAAGTAGAACTTGGGGAGAGTCTGTTTTCTCCACCAAGCCCGTTAAGGTGAGAAAAGTGCACTAGGGCCAACAACGCACCTACTAAAGAATGATGGAACAGTGAAGTCATGTCTTGGAGAGAACCCTGAATCTCTCATTTTCTCAGTAGATACCGCCAGTTCTGATTGCTGTATCCATTCAGCTGCCCCATCTCCTTCCCAGTTAAAGCGAACGAGGGAGGCGACGTGGGCTTCTTCGGTTTGCAAAATAGTCAAGTGTCTCTCACAACACCAGACTTCTAACCATCCCATCTGCCACCCGTGAGTCGCTGAATATGGGCGCCCCAAATGCACAGAAACAAAAGGACCAATTGCGCCTAATTGCAGTCATTGCTTCTTTTCTTTAAGGTTCTAGCACTTTGAGGCCAAACTCTTTACTAGGAAAACCATGCCAGGACTGTTCCCTCTCTCAAGCCCTGGACTAGACAGAGAAGGTGAGAAGGAGGCCACGGCATTCCGTGGAATACCTCCCTTCTGAATCTGAGAACAAGGGAACACGCTGTTCTGAGAGCAGAACGGCATCAGGGAAAATAAGAAAGATGATTGCTCCCATGCCGGGCCACACTTCCGATTAGATCTGTGAACTTCACGCGGGGAAAGGAGTTAGGCTCGAGCTATTGCGCCTGCTCCAGTCAACCAATTAGGAAGCATTAACTGAGTGACTACTACGTGCCAGAGAGTTAGAAAGAACCCTGTCATCAAAGAACTTGTGATTCCACAAATGAAGAGAGGACAGCACACACACAAATAATCAGGTAATAACTAAATGCAAACGTTTTCCCAGGGCGACCCTGATCCGGCCTGCCGCACAGCCGAGTACTGTCAGGGGGCTGACTGTCTTCTGCCTTTTGTATTCTCTCGCACCCTTTCTTGAATTCTGCTCCGCTCTCTCGCTCAGCCTCACTCAAGCCCCAATGTTACTAGTTCCCTCTTCCGACCAGTACAAGTTTAACATTTTGCATTTTTTAAAACAGATATTTTCTCCATATCGAACGCTCAGGCCAAAATCTTAGTGTCATCTTTCTCTCCTCTTGGAGTTTTGTCACACGCGCATCCAACCCCATACTTAAAAATATGTCAGCATCTAACAGCTTCTCTCCTCCCCACTCCCTCTTTGGCGTCAAGCCCCTTCCTCCCCCACCCCATTTCCCCGCTGCATTCATCCCACCTCTGGTTAACCGGTCTCCCTGCTTCCCCGCGGCCGCCCTACCTGCCCCCGACGCATGCCAGACCAGGCAGTAACCAGAGAGATCAAATCCTTCCGAAGATCTCAGACACTCTCCCATTACCTCTCTGACTGTATCTACCTCTCATGGTGCACAGGGATTCCATTCACTCAAGCAAGCAACTGAGCCGCAAGGGGAGAGGTAAGGGACAGACCGCATTACCGCCAAGAAGGCTGAGCAGCGAGGAGGCTGGCAGTTAGACAAGAGCAGAACTTCCGCTTGCAGGAGAGCAAAGATCAAAGAGTGGCATCTAAGCCCCTGTCTCCTTCTCTCCTGGCTCCTCTGTATGAGAATGAAACCCTGCCGCAATCATATTCATTGTGTCAATTTGCATGTACATCGTGTTTTGTGAGGTCCCGTGAGTAAGGTCATTAGCAGGCTCTGCTCTTCAGTTGAGGGTCTCTTTGCCACCTTCCTGCTGGCACTGAAGCCAGCAGCGTCTTCCCTGTGTCTGGAATCCTGCCTCCCCACCAAGGTGTGCAATGGCTGGTTCCCCGGTTTCTCGCTGGCGTCACCAAGACCGTGCCTGACACGCGTCCCACCCCTCTGCGACCTCTTCTAGTTTAACAGAACACCCTCCAGCACCAACTCTGCCGTATTTCTCAGCGGTAGTAGAGGGATGTCTTTTCCAGCACAGGCAAATACATGACTGATTAAATGAATCGGTTCTTGTCCACACACTTTCATAAGACAAACCATCCACGTCGATGGGACAGGCGACGGGGTCAGGGGTCATGGGGATGCCCCATGTGAAAAACTGAGGAAATAAAAACAAACAGCTCACACACATCTAGTGGAATAAAACGCCAAAAGCCAACATTCGCCCGGAACTTTGCAGCTGATAGAGCATTCCCGCAGACACACACCCTCTCCATTCGTGGCTAGCCCATTACGGATCGTGATTTGCAGACCTGACTATGGTCACACAGGCTTCCAGACACTGAGTTTTCTCCAGGACACATCTCGGAAGGCAGCTTTGCCTTAAATGCGTCTGTCAAAATTACGTATACCAAACTTCCAAGATTCTGAAATTGGCCTTTGTTTTCCACTTTTTAGCATTTCTGAAACTGGAATGTACCTACATCGATGTGTACGTTTAATCCGGCGGTGTTTCTTGTTTCTTTTTTTTTTTTCTCGAAAGGCTATTATTGAATCAATGGTGTGTCTTACAGTCGGCGGCGTCTTAAGATCAAGGAAACAGAGATGCACACGCTTATGTGAAATGCAAGCGTGGATGTGTATACGCGCCTCTCCGGGTATATCCATTCATCAGATCTTCTTTGCTATGAAACACACACCAGCGCAGCCCAGAAGTCCTGGGAGGGCCCCAGTCCAGACGCCACTAGCCAGTCTGCAGTCAGCAAGAAGAGCTATAGCCCTTCGTGACCAGTTACTATTCCAAAGAGAGAGGCCTCAACAAGCTCCCAGCATCACCAAGAAGCCAAGAAAATGCTACTCTTGCTGTCGCTGCTTACATCCCTAGAGGCTTAGAGGAGTCCAAGCCCTTGGTGGCCCTCATCCCTCTCTGAGCCGGATGAGCCCACGTTCCTTTGTGCTCTGGATCCTGTTAGGGACACCAAAGCCAGGAGCTAAATGCATGCAAGAAGGCGCCACACTCCGCAAGTGAGGAAAATGCCTCATCATTCAAGCAGGATTTCTTTACAAATTCCTTAATTTCACCTCCCTGAATTTTACACTGAATTTTGTCAGTTTATAAATTTGCACTGCAGCTTGGCACTGGGAAGAAGAGGGGGCGGATAATCAAACCTACAGGCGCTTTACACACAGACACTGAAAAATAAAGACCATTAGCCAAAAGTATAATTAAATTAAAATGCCAATGTGCCAAAGAAGCTCAGTAAATGGGAAATATATCAAACCGTGATAATACAAACGGGCTATTTCTCAAGGTGTGAGAATGTCAATGGAATAAACCCTAATAATTTGCTGACTTTTTATGAGGAAGGTAGAGTAGTAGCTTAAAAATAAATTAGCACGGTAACACACACCCATGTAGTATGTGTACAACTGCATGTAATATCACAGGTCTAGCAGCCCCAGGGGCTGGGAGATGTAGAAAAATCACTTAAAAGTAAATTTTTCCTTTTGGGTGAGTTGGCCAGTCCCCAAATCCCAGCAGAAATTTTTATTAGTCACTGGATCTACTTTCTTAGGTCCATTCAGCCTAATTTGTTTTGAACGCGTGTTTGCCAGTTAAGTTTCACATATCCAGTTAACGATAGCTGAATATTCTCTCAAAACAATCTCATAATGAGGCCACGGTTCTTTGTAGAATATTGAAAATTACTTTTGGCATGCAAGTTCGTTTCCTTAATTCCTCTTTTAGTGTGCAAATAACCTTTGAAAACCTGCTTCTAGGTGTTTATGTGTCAGGACAGTATCAAAAATTATTCAATTGCCAAGTCACATGTCAACACTTTTCGGCTACAAAGCCTCAGAGAATCCTGATTCTCACTACTCTGCTGCCCTCTAGTGGAGAACTGACAAATCCGCCCCTTCATTTCGATTTATTTATTTCAACCTAAAGCGTGCAATGCAAGACATTCCAACCTGTACCACACCATGAAGGTAAGTGGCACTTATAAGTGGTAAAATATACATGACAAGAAAACTGGGACCCAACTGAAATCCCTTGGAGGAACCGTTAACAGGGTGAGGTTGTCAGATTTTTTGAAGAATTTACCTAACAATCACCTGCAGCTCCAGCCACACATCAGGAACAAAAGATGGGGCCGCCCCAGTGTTCAGGTGGTGGGCTGAGTAGACTCTCTCCCTGTGGGAAGTTTGGAAATGGCCCAGTCCCTGCCCGCTAGAGTCACAGGGCACAGGCCACAATGCCAGAGAGTGAAGGGACATTTAAAGGTCACCCACCCTAATGCTTCCCCCGTGGAATGATTTCAAACAGCATAACCGACATAGTCAAATTCTTAGTTGAATTCAATAAAAATAATTACATACATAATAGCGTAGCAGGTATGCAGTTATGACAATTACATGTGATTGACAAGCCATTTCATTTCCATCCATCATCTGATGAGAAGTCAGAAGCCCAGAGAGGGAGAGAGACTTCCCAGGGGCCCACAGCTAGTAGGTGGCAAAGATGTCACCAGAACCGGGTGATGGGCAGAGTCCTGGGATTCACGGTTCAGGTTCTTCCCCATGATGACGTGACAGCGGGCATATTTAAAATTTATTTATTTTTGTATTTATCTCTATTACAGCAGTAAGTCTGGAACACATTTTTGTAATCAGTTGCGATGGGCGTTAACAAGGAACCTGACAAATGAGAACCAAGTCATGGAACCTCGTGAATTAACTACTCGTTAGGAAGAAACCAGAGTGGATCTGAGGCTATTCCTGTGACTGCGTCACCCGTGCAATCGTGAGAGGTAGAGAAGGTGGTGGCCGCACAGCCGTGAGGAGCTGTCGGTGCCAGGAATTCACGCTTCAGTCCATACGCACAGATGCGTGAGAAACGTAACTTTTGAAACTCAATTTTTATTAGACGCTCATTTCACTGAGAGGTGTACACTTAATTTCAGTTATGTCAGGGCTGCTCTCTCCTCCCAATTTGTCTGGACCTGAGCAGAGGGGCCTGCACAGTGGGAAAGCCCTGCAGGGACAGGTGCAGCCCTGGACACCAACACTGCCATCCTTCAAGATGGCACCAGTGGAATGCCCTCATCCCCGCCTGGAGCTCCACCCACGGCCTCAGGCCCTGCCAGTTCCGCCAGCCCTCGGAGCTGAACCCAGCACGTCCTGAGTGCTTGGGAAACATTCTGCTTCTCCCCCACCCTGGTCTCGCTTGTCAGCCCAGATGTTCCATGTGGCTGGGTCCACCCTGGAAGCTTTGGCCTCTCTGCTCTCTACTTGGGAAGGAGCACAGCTCTCGTTCACTCTGCGTCTCCTAGTCTATGTGGGGTTTCCATTGCCAGCACCCCCACCGTACACCCCCACCCACCCCCAAACTGGATTTGCACGGCAGAGAGCAGGCCAATTTCACAAAGACCCACCAGCATCAAACTCACTTCATTCATTAATTCAGTCTGGACTCACTGAGCTTCTCCCCTGTTCCAGCCTGCTCCAGGCACTGAGGACACCCCAGTGAACAGACAGGCAAGGTGCCTGTCCCCACCGTGAAACAAGGTGAGTGCGCACAACATGATCTCAGGGATGGGTGGGGAGAGAGGGATGACGATGGGGACGAGGGATGTGACTTCCCACTGGACAGCAAGCAAAAGGCCTTACACGGGGGACATTCCAGCAGAGGTTCGCATAATCATCCAAGTAGGGACATTTCTAGTCTTGGAGCCTGGAGTCTGTGCTGGAACTTATTACCTATCCTTTAAATAGCAAAAGCCAAAATGCCTTCCCTTTTAGCATTAGCCTTTCTACGAGCCATGAAAGCAGAGTTCTTAGCTGATAGGATACAAAGTCTCATAGCAAGTATGGAACAAAAAGCCCAGCTCATACTCAGAAATATTAGTACAGGACACATCCACCCTGGACAAGCTTCGGGAGGCACATCTTTCGTGGGCAAATCATTTGTCATATGTGCAGCAGAGGGAAAAATAAGGCTGATACATTAGAAGAAACAGTATGAAGTTTCCTCAAAAAACTAAAAATAAAATTGCTGTATGATCCAGCAATCCCACAGCGAGGTATATATCCAAAAGAAAGGAAATCAGTACATTAAAGAGATGTCTGCACTCCTGTGTTTATTGCAGCGCTATTCACAATGGCCAAGGTATGAGTCAACCTAAGTGTCCACCACTACATGAATGGATAAAGAAATGTGGTAACGTACATAACGAGCGCTATGCACACCATCTGGGGGATGGGCACAATTGAAGCTCTGACTGTGGAGGGGGGGAGTAAGGGCAACGTAACCTAAACATTTGTACATTCATAATACGCAAAAATTAAAAAAAAGAAAAGAAAATGTGGTATATAGACACTATGGGATACTAATCAGCCATAAAAAAGAATGAAATCCTGTTATTTGTGGCAACGTGGATGAGGCTGGAGGTCATTATGCTGAGTGAAATACTCCAGGCACAGAAAGACAAACACCACATGTGCTCACTCACACGTGGGAGCTGGAAAAGTCAATCTCATGGAAGTAGAGAGTAGAACAGTGGGTACCAGAGGCTGGGGAGAGCAGGGGACAGGGAGGGCTGGGGAGAGGTCGGTCAACAGGTACAGAGCTCCAGTTAGAAGAATAAGTTCTGGTGCTCTGTTGCGCAGCGGGGTGACTACAGTCAACTATAATGCATACGTCAAAATTACTAGAAAGGAGGATTTTGAATGTTCCCAACATAAAGAAATGATAAATGTTTGAGGGGATGGATATGCTAATTATCCTGTTTTGATAATTACATATTGAATACATGTATCAAAATACCGCTGTGTATCCCATAAATGTGCACAATTATTACATGTCAGCTAAAAAGAAAAGAAAAAAATTAAAATTGTAGAAGTTTTAAAAGATAAGGCTGATAGTATTGCTATGTAGAGCCAGAGCCTTGGTGGCTCAAGCCCTCCTTGATGTTCAGTCCCTGCTTCTGGGGAGCAGAGACCCCATCTCAGTCACTGTTGACCCCAAACCCTCCTACCGGCTCAGGCCCCTGGCAGGGGGCCATGGCCAAGGCAGGCACCCACCGTGAGGCTGAAGGGACAGGTCAGACCACACCCGTGTAGGCGACAGTCTGTGTACAGCACCTCGGACTCAGGAAGGAACTCTTGTCCCAGCTAGGAACGGCCTTTGGGAAAGAGAGGTTTATTTATGGGGTCTCCACTTTTTTGTTAGACACTTACCCACATGAATGCTTAGTCCAGGTGTCTAAAATGCGAACGCTCATGGAGACATAGCCAGGTAACGTAAATAAGAGAAGGCGCAGGGTGAGGGACAGTTCTTCACCTTCCCAAAGAAATGTGTATACTCTTTCCCATTTTCTTTGACTTGTTTTACTCTCTTGTTGGTTCATTATTCTGTCTTTGATAGGGACAAGAGAAAAAGAAAAATTGATATTCTTCTTTACTATTTGTCCATGTAAGTATTACAACAAATGGTACCTAATTCCATGTCCCAACGACGGGAGAACAGTGGGGTGTGGAGGGGACCCTGGAGAATTGAGAGCACAGGCCCATCTAAAGAGGAAGGAGCTGCAGCCCCCTGTCCCCTCGCGGGACTGTGAACCCAGTGTTGTGAGGTCTTATGATTTTTCAGTAGGAGCTGGACCTGACCACTCCTTTGCAATATCCTAATATTTCATTATTTGCCAATAACTCATTATTTTAAAACCCTGTGCAGGAACCATGGGACACACTTTTGGACCATATTCAGGGCATGAACCAGAAATTTGGGACCTGGATTTTAATCATATCATCCATCCCTTGGGGTATCAACCAGACACAGTGGGAGAAACCCTGACCTGTGAGTCCCGAGGCCAGGGTGAAGTTCTCATTTTCCATAAACTCTGCGTAAGTGTGGGCAAGTCCTATCCCTCCCGGATCTTCTTCTTAAATGTCTCAGAACAAGGAAATTAGATGAGACCAAATTTATTTTAATACGCACATCCTCAAGAGTTTAAACAGCTATAATAAATAGACTCTAAAATGTATATGGCTTTAAAAAGTGGAAACTTCATTCTCAGTCATCCAACAATCCAACATGGCACAGCTGGTAGCTTTCCTTCACGCTGAGCATCTGCTCCTCTGTGACCACGTGAGCTCCCAGGCCTTGCCATTGTCTGCGTCTTGCTGTGCTCAGGGAACAGGCATGTTGGAGAAAACACACACCTGCTCTTTAAAAGTCATGGCCTGAGATCAGCACGGATTATTTTTACTTATATTCTATCAGTAAGAATTGGCCTGATAGTCACCCCTAGATGCAAGGTGTGGCTTCCAATATATGAAAGAGTTCACCATGGAGATGCAACAGTTGAAGCTGGGATAGGCAATTCCTAAACCCCATGATGAAAGTCACACCACTGCTCAAAATATGTTTCCCTGTTCCTGGAGGAAGGAGGTTCTTCCTTATTGCACTGATGTCAGGCTTGGCCATGTGACTCGCTCTTGGTCAATGAACACAGGCAGAAATGCTGGGTGCTATTGTTAAACAGAAGTTTTATAAGCCATTATCCACCACTCTTCTCTTTTCCTCTGGAAGGGGACCACAATGTCCCAGATAAGAGCTTCTCCTTTGGCAGATTCTAGAATGAAGAAGATATGAAACAAAGTCAGAAGTTCCATGATGGTCAAGTCACATGAGCAAGAAATTCTTCTTCACTGTTGTAATCCGTTAAGATTTGGAGGTTATTTGTTAGTGCAGCACAACTTGGCGTAAGCCAACTAATACACTCACATCTCCCTCAAGTGCCCTGTTGCCTCACTAGGAAGCATTTCCTCATAACTTCTAGGATTTGGGAAAGTACTGGATTGAATCATTGCTAAGATCTCTCAAAGTCCTTGTATCCTGTGATTCTGCCTCCACATGGTAGAGTCTCTGTCTCATTGACCTTTGGATCCCCAGTGCCTGACACTGTGCCAGATACAAAGTAGGTGCTCAGCAAGATTGCTGGACATGTAACAAATTCTTTTGACAATCTCTTGCACCATGAAATATTCTGATCCATGCCCCTGGCCACAGGCTATTTCCTCTGCCTATCAGTCCCCTCTTGTCCTCTCTATCTGGTAGACTTCATATTTCAAGCCCAGCTCAGATGTTTCCTTCCCGATAGTAGCCTCGTGCTTGAGCCAGAGTAAGTGTGCCCATCTCTGGATTCCAATAACTCTTCGAAAGTTCCTTCCATGCTATATTCCTTTGGAAGCAATGATTGGTTTAGTTATTTTCATACTCTCAGTTTCTGGAACATTGTCTGATACATAAATATTCAAAATGTACTTATTAAGTATTAAGTATCATAATGAATAAATGCAATGTTTCCAAATTACTCATGATATAAAAACTAGGAAAAATTTGCTGTCAGGTGTGTGTGCTAAAATATAACTTTCATGTGGTTTGAAGACTGTAATAAAGGTAACATCTTTTGCCTGAGACAAATTATCTTTGTCAATTACCTGACACTATATTATATTGTAAGGTATAATGGTGTATGTATACTGTATTTTATATTATAAAATTATACCATTTGCTATGTATTTCCTCAGACCAAACACTGCCGTTTAGTCATCTTTAAACAAATGTGTTTAAAGAAACTTATCTCTAGGAGGAAATGTATATGGAGTCATTTACACTTTAGTATAAATTAATCAGTACATAATATTGTTTCCCTCACTATATACATATCTATGTATATATCCACACACATATATATGTAAACACAAGTGTATGTATGTGTGTATATATATTTGCTATTTATTTATCTATTTAAATCTTCAGTTCCTAAAATTTCTACCTTTCTATAAATGATGCATTCCTGAGAACTCTCTCCAAAGATTGTGTTTAGATTCGGATGTTATATGCCAGGTAGATCACTGTGCTATAGGGTTAGGATCTGGTTTTGGATCTACTGGCAAGGAATACTGGCCAAGTCAGTTTAACTCCCTAGCCCCAATTTTCTTGGAATGAGATAATGTATATTTAATAAATAGTACATCAATCTAAATGTATTAGTTACTATTTAGAAGGAGAAAAATGGATTCAGAATTTGGATGGATAAAAATGATAACATGAAATACAGTGTTTGGAGTCTTCTTCTTAAATTGCACCTACCTGGATGAACTAAAAGAAGATATCCTTACTGGGGTGGCTGAGGCAGAAGGATCGCTTGAGACCAGTCTGGACAGCAAAGCAAGAACTGCCTCCCCTGCATCTTTACAAAAATAAAAAAAAATTCCATGGGCGTGGTGACACGTGCCTGTAGTTCCAGCTTCTTGGGAGACGGAGGCAGGAGGATCGCTTGAACACTAGAGTTGGAGGCTGCAGTGAGCTATGAATGCTCCACAGCGCTCCAGCCAGGGTGACAGAGCAAGACCTCGTCTCTTAAAAAAACAAAACAAAACAAAACAAAACAAAAACCTGAGCAAGAAGCAGGTCTGAAACAAAGGAAGGCAATGAAAGTCTCTGGAACTCTTATTTATAAACAAAAACCACCCTTTCTTCTCTAACTGGAACAACAGAAATCTCGCCTTCTCCTTTGTCAACTCTACCAGCTTTCATTTGGAAACCCGGTGCACCTCTTGGCACCTGAAATCCTGCCCCTTCATAGTTTAACTCACTAAACGGCTGTGCTCATAATGCTAGATCGACAAAGACAGACTGGAACAGAGAAAACCCAGCCCAGTTGAGCAAAAATATTTTTTTCTAACTAAGGAGATTGATAAGTCGCTCCACTCCATCCAGCAAAAGCTGGAAATGATAACTCTTGCCCTCAGTCGTAATGACTAACTGTTAAACTTGAAAGGATAAAACAAAGGAAGAATCTTGTTGCCTCCCCTAAGTTACAAGCCCTACAAATGGGCCTGACACCTTTCATCTTCTCACTGACAACAGCTGGCTTCGGAGGAACAGCCTCCGGGGATGACACGGTGGCTGGCTGTGCTGGGGGCCAGGCGCAGAGAAACAGCTGTTTCTCAGATTTGCTGGGAGGAGGTTTTAATCGGGGTCACACTGAAACTGGCTTGTGAGGGCTTGAGCCTATGTATCCCTTCACTGGAGGCAAGTAGCAAGGTGCTTTCTGGCTGTGAAAACCCCAAACTCAAAACTCATGCTGGGATCTGCTTCCATTCTGCCCCTGGGTGTCCGTCCATGGGCTGACACAGGTCTTCATGATAACCCAAGTTATTTTGCAACTTCATGCGTATATATCAAGCTAACCTTGTAGGCTGGTGATCTCCCTGGCCCTTCCATGAGAATTGGATGCTGCTAGTCACTAACAAAGAGCGGGACCGACAGGGGCAGATACGGCTCAAATGCTCAATCTCCCAATTACCAAATGCGATGGTTAGTTTTACGTGCCGACCTGGCTGGGCTACAGTCCCTAAATACGTAACCAAATACTAAGCGAGGTGTTCCTGTGAAGGTATTTTGGGGATGTGGTTAACATCTTCCGCCAGTTGACTTTAAATAATGGAGATCGCCTTCCTAACGAGGGTGGGCCTGCCCCAATCAGTCGACAGCCTTAAGAGCAAAACCTAGTTTTCCAGAGAAGAAGAAAATTCTGCCTCAAGACTCCAGCATGAACTCGTGCTTGAGTTTTCAGCCCGCTGGCTTGCTCTACAGATTTTGGAATTGCCAGCCCCCACAGTCACAAGAGCCAATTCCTTAAAATAAATCTCTTAATATTACTATTTACATATATGTGTATGAACGTAGACTTCTGCAATACTGAAAAACTCTAAGACGATGGTGTACTATTTTCGAAATATCAAATGATATTTTTCCCTGACCGTGAGGGTATGAGGAGTGGTTAAATTCAGAGTGGCTAAAGCATCCTCCGATATTTTGCATAACCTCAGGGCCCTTTTCTAACTTCCCATCTGAAAAAGACAGAGCAGACTAGAGTGCGCGACGTCTACTGCTTCAAGGAAGGGCTGCAGAGCAGATATAAAGCCAGAGTCAGTACTTAACTTTTGGATTTCAAAAACCCTAACCTTCATGCTCAGAGAGGGTTTGTGCATGGGATGGAAAGATTTTAGGGCACAAACGAGAGGAAGAATCAAGCCCCCCTTCCTGTGATCCACCCCTGCAAACTAGCCAGTGACGCTCTGGCCCGAATGGGGAGCTGGTGATGAAGAAGAATTGAGACGGCAACGTGGACTCCCGACACAGGGCGGCCTTATCCCCTGAACTCATTTCCTCCCACCCCGGCCCAGACCCTTCCCAGTTGTATGAGATTCAAGGACAGAGAAAACTTGAGCCCAGCTTGCAGGTATGAAACAGAAAGGCAGCCAACCTTAGAGTAGACAGTCATTCACTCATTCAACAAATGTGTATTGAGTCTTTGCTGCAGGCCAAGCATTGCCACGGGTGCTGGAGTGAACGAGAAAGCGGAAGTCCTCACCCTCCTATTCTGACGCAGAGCTCCTCAACCGTGCACTGCTGACGGTTTGGGGCCGTTCCTTGTCGCCGGGGCTGCCCTGTGCATTGTCGGATGTTTAGCATCATGCTTGACCTCTGCTCGCTAGAGGACTGCAGCAGTCCCTCTGCTATCACGACGCAAAGGTCTCCGACGTTGCCAAATGGCCCTAAGGGTAGCAGGTGGGGGCAGTTGCACCCAGTTGAGAAGTGCTCTTTTCATGGACAAATAGACTGTACATAAATAAATGAAATTGTATAATTCAGTGTGTGGTAAAGCTAAGTGGGAGGGAGACAGAGGGTGATGAAGGCTCATGTGGCCAAAGAAGGCTCTCCAAGAAAGCAGCATCATGAGAATCCTAAGTAGTGAGACAGCAGCAGCCATCAGAGCATCTTTCAGAAGCGCTGTTAAAAGGAACCGCGCGTTCGTCGGCCCCGAGAAGGGAGCATGTTTATGATGTTTGAGAAGCAACAAAGGAAGCAGAGAGGAAGAGGAGGAGGAGATGTCGTGTGGTTCCAAGGCTGGATCACGCGGGCTACGTGAGGACTTTGGGCTTTATTTTCAGTGTGATGAAAAGCCAGTGGAGAATGTTGAGCAAAGGATCAGTATGACCCGACTTGTTTTAAAGGGACTGTGGGGGACAGAGGGGGACTGGGAGCAAGCAGACAGCTTGAAAGTCACCAGAGTTGTCCATCTGAGACAGGACGGTGGCCGGGTTTAGGGAGAGAACAGAGGACGTCGTAAAGAACGGCTGGATTCCAAGTGTGTTCTGAAGGAAGGGCTGTTAGGATCTATGATACGAAGTGAGAGAAAGAAAAGGCGTCCAGGAAGGTTTCAAGTTTTTGGATGGACGGTGGTGTCACTTACTAGGGAGGGCAGCCTTGCGGGGAAGAACGTTTGGGAGGGTAACAGGAGTCAGGTTTTGATCACATTAATTTGGGATGACTATTGGATATTCAAATGGAGATGTCAAGTAGGCAGTTAGACATGTAAGTCTAGAACTTAGGAAGTGGGTGGGACTAGAAATGGAAATTTGAGAGTCGTCAGTGTATAGTAGGTGTGTAAAGCACAGGACGAAATGGCCTAGTGAGCACAGATGGAGGAGGGACCCAAGGACTATGTGCGGGCCACCACGGCATTCTGGAATGGGCTTGGGGGCGTCTGGGAAGATGCGTCCTTTGATGGCCTCATACTATTACGGCATGGGAGCATTAATAGCTCATTACTGAGCATCTCTGAGTACCGCCAGAACATGCGGTCCAGGCCTTGGGAAAATCCTCAGTGACAAATTCCACTGCACTTGGCACAAAGCCACGCTGCTGTTCACGTGCCATGTGTCTGGGCCTCTGCCAAGGCCTTGCATGATGCAGGAATCATTGCACACAAGTTGTAGGCCCCGTGCACAAAAATCAGACGGCAGATTGGAGAACAAACGTGGGCATAGATGGGAGAGAGATAGGGAGGAAGAGAGCAAAGTCACTTCCGTACCCTCGAAATCATTTTCATTATCATTACCCATTCCCAACAGGAATCCCAAATTATTCCCATCCTCAGAAGGAATGTTCAGTCTTTACTCATTGGTTCATTTCAGTTCTCCTGACACCCAGAGACCAATGTAAAAGCATTAAACTTTTGACACTGAAAGAAGTCATAGAACAAACCCCACAAGACAAATTCAGTCCTTTCGAGATGGTTTGCTCAATCTGCGTGTTCACTCCTGTCTTGGCTTTTGTTGTGTTTTTCTAATTGGAAACTCTTCAAACATTTCTTGCCTCCTTCAGTTTGTTCCAGTTCCCAACTGGGCCACACTGCTCCAAAGACATACGAGTGTGCCACCCTGCCATGGAAGGGGCCGGTCCAACCCTTCTCCGTCACTGCCACCTTTTCATAAATAAGGAAATCAAACTTTTTTCTTTAAGATGGGGTCTTGCACTGTGCCCCAGGTTGGAGTGCAGTGGCATCACCATAGCTCATTACAGCCTCCAACTCCTGGGCTCAAGCGATCCTCCTGCCTCAGCCTCCTGAGTAGCTGGGACTACAGGTGTACACCACCACAGCTGGTTCCAAGAAACTAAACTACTAAGGTGCTCTCTAGACATAGGTGGTGCTTGCTTTGACATCTTGAAAAGAAGGTCACAAATCCCCATGGCCTTTCAAGGAAATGCCCTAAGTTTGTGATTTAAAAAATACGTATACATACATATATTTGTAAACATACATATTATACATATTGGTAAATATATATTTACTTGTGTGTATATATATATGTGTGTGAAGAATTCCTTTGTGGGAACGATTTCAGATAACACTGGAGCTGGCGGTCTGGCTGCCGGGATCTGGGTAACATGCAGAATCACAGAACTTGCCCATCTGGAATCTCCTTCTTCGGGACTCTGCACTCACCGGTTTGCTCCCTTGAAAGACACTCGAGGCCAATCATCCCTGCATGGGTGATTTTAGCGTTTTGAGTGGCATTTAGTCGAGCTCCCTGAGAGACAAATCCTTAACCCGTAGGAACGGGACCCTGACGTTGCAGTCATGCCAGATGGCACAGCGGACGAGTGAGCTTGGTCCTGGAATTCCCTCACCCCCTCTTTAAACCACATGCCTAAGACCAGCAGTGACTGGGAAAAGAACCCGCGGGGTCATCTTTTCCCTACGATATCAAATTTTACAACCCAGCCTGAGGGATAGCTCTGTTCCAAGAAACAGATACTCACTCAAGCTGGCCTTGGCAATAAGGAATTTATTGGAAGGATGCAGGAAAGTCTCGTGAAACCCATTTGAGGAACCACAGCTGGTCCTGGAATGTCACCAGCCAGCTCTTCTCTTTGTCTCCTTTCGGGGACCATTAGACCTCTTACCATTCGTTCTCTTTGCAACCTATTCCATCCTATCCATGGCCTCTCTTCCTCTTGGAGGCTCTTTTTCTGCTTCTCTCAACCTTTGCAGGCTTTACTAGACGTTGCCACTTGTGATCCCAACCCCACATGGCCTCCGTCCAAGGCCAGCTGTATTCTCCCAGTCCTGCATGTTTTTGAGAGCAAGACACTGATGGGCTCAGCTTAGGTCAGGGGACTACCCCAGTCCAATCAACTTTGGCAATGGGGCAAGGTCAATGGGAAGAAAGTAAGTTGCTCAGACTAAGCCTTCCGTGGGGACTGCTAGGAGCATTCCCAGGAGAGAGATGATGAGAGCTGCCCAATCCCTCGTCCCTGTTCCTTCCTGTCTCACAAGGTTCGAGGTGGAGCGTGCCACTCCAGCACGAGAGCCAGACACAACTTTGGGGTCAATAAGCTTCAGCAGTTCCCAATCTGCAGGGCGGCAAGTGTACTCCTCTGCAGGAAATGTCTTTCTTCACACCCCACTGCACTGCGGAAAGTGCCCTAGGATGGGCTACTTCAAACCTCCTAGGGCAGGAAGAGAGGGGAAAGCTCCAAAAGGCAGGTCTGAGCTCAAACAAAGGAAGCGCAAGGTAGCGTTGAGGGTGCCTGTGGGGCAGCTCACCCCAAACCTCCGAGCTGGGGCTAGATGAAGAGGAGGTTCCTGCAGCGTGAAGGGCCACCAGGGCAGGTCTTGAAGCCCCTTTTATTCCCAGGTGTCTATCATTTTATGTCACACACTAAATAGCAGGTCATCCAGGTTACAGAACGATTTAACGTCTCAGCATCCCTGTAACATACTTGGCCCAGGCTTGCTCCGTGCCGTGTGGGAGGAGGCAGCAGCCTACACAGTATGAGCTGAAAATAGCCGATGGAACCCCTTCCGCCAAACACCTTCCTGCCCTCCCGGCTGGGGTGCCAGAGCCCCACCCTCCAGCCAGGCTCCGTTAGCCAAGCTGATGTCCAGGCAGCAAGGGGTTTGGTGGGGACAGGAGGGAATACAAGGGGTCTGAGATACGACAGGACGTGAAACACGCAATCAGCTACATAAATTATGATACCTAAGCCACAGTTTTATTTGCTCTGTGGCCATGTCAACACTGAAAATTTTGTATCAAAATAGAGATGAAAAGCAAGGGACCCATGGAAAGATCTCCCTCAGTCCCGGCGTAGTAGCACCTCCAATAGCAAGCGGCGGCATTCGTCACGTGTGCCGGGGGAAGTGGACAATGTGACGTGGCCAAGCTACTACCTGAAATTCTTCCATGTGCCCATCTCTGGGGTGAAATCACGAGAATTCAGATTTGGGCTCTTGCATATAAATAAAACTACACTTTTTCAAGACCTTCAATTTCTAGAGCAGGCGATGGCTCAGTTCTCTCTCGGTACTAAGGAGAGCTATTCTGGTGCTTACGTTGCATAGTCCCACGTCGACATTCTATTTTCCTTTTTCTTTTAGGCTGATGGTGATCTCAGAGGGGAGTCCAGAGCCGCCTCCCAGGAGAGGTCCACGGAACACGCGCTCAGGGCTGAGATTTCTGGGAAATGCTGGCGCAGCGCTTTGGCAAGTGTTGCGCTCATCTTACCCCCCTCCGCCGGCGAGAGGAGGCCACGGGGGATTTTACTGGTTTGAGTTATGACCCACAGGGCAGCCGTTCTGCAGCCCAGCTTACCAAGGGCCAGAGACACTCAGCAAAGAGAGGCCTTTGCAGTGCAAACACCAGGATGCCACCTACCGTCACCTGCAGCCAAACACCCTTTGGTGGCTTCCTCTTGGTCCTCTGGGACAGAGACTTATGGGTGATCTCGTTCTGGCTGTCACCAAAGTGCCCACATCCCTCTCTGTGTTTGTCTCACCCCCACACTCCGGCCTCCTGGCCTTCCTCCAGCTCTCAGCCCCCCATACTCCTTCCATGAGTGTCAGAACGTCCCCCGTTCTGTCCCCTCTGTTTGGAATGCTCCTGCCCTTCCCTTCCACCTGCAGCTCAGACCTGCTTTGCTTTCAGATCTCAGCTCAGTGTGACTTCCTCCTGGGAGCCACCCCAGTGTCTGACAGGGTCAGTCTCTCCTTTCGAGGCCCTCAGAGCACTAAGCTCCTTTTCCTTCTCCCACAGTTGGGATTTTCCATCTACTAGTGTGATTAGATTGCACTAGAGGGCAAGTCTTGCTTGCTGCTCTCTCTGGTGTCAGTAACAATGCCCAGCGCATGACAGATGCTCAACAAATCTATGTTGCATGCACGGGATGAAGAAAGGAAGGCAGGCTAAGATTCCAGATCTTACAGAGAACGCACAGACAAGCTCTAGATAATAGAAATCTAAGGGAGACACAAAGAAAGGCTACTCTGTAATCTTAAATCTTTTAGTAGACACATTTAAAACAGATGAAATTGATCTTAATAATATAATTTAAATATATATGTCTATTTATGTATATGCAAAATATTACCATTTCAATATGTAGTTAATATAAAAGAAAGAATTAGTGGGATATTTTACGTTTTTTTCATGCTAAATCTTCAAAATCTAATATGTATTTTAGACATCACAGCACTTATCAATTCTGACAACTTTTCAAATGTCCAATAGCTGCTGTTTACTGCAGTAAACAGAACAGCTCTAAACTGACGGGCAATGATCACCATGAGGTCAGTGGTGACCCCAAATATTTAGGTGGATGGTGGCTATACCGTTAGAAGTTTTACAGGGAATGGCAAAGTAGATCTGCAGGCCAACTCTGGCCTGCTCAGTGTTTTCGTACAGACTGCAAGCTCATATGGTTTTACATTTTTAAATGATTTGGGAAAAAGATTAAAAGAAGAGTTATATTACACGATACATGAAAATTTTATGAAATTCAAATTTTACTGTCCATAAATTAAATGTTATTAAAGCACCCATTTGTTTCTGTGTCGTCTATGGCTGTTCTGTGCTGCAACAGCAAAGTTATATGGTAAAATATATGGCCTGCAAAGCCTAAATTACTACTATCTAGCCCTTTATAGCAACAGCTTACCAACCCTTGGGTTTAGGGTTGCCAGATTAAATCCAAGATGTCCAGTTAAATTTTTGTGTCGGATAAACCACAAATAATTTTCAGTATGTTTCAAATATTGCATGGAACATTCTTAAACTAAAAACATGTTTGTTATATATCTGAAAGTTAAAGCTAACTGGATGTTCTGTATTTTTATTTGCAAATCTGGCAACTTAACTGAGCTAAAATATGATTATTTTCTCACAGTAGAGACATATCAATATCTCATTGACATAGAAGACTAAGAAATACTAATAAAAAAAAAGACTTTCAGCTCTTCAAATCAGCCATGAACATTTTGGAAACTTTCACTTTAATTTGAAGTCAGTTCAAGGGCACTTAGAGTGACAAGGATTGATTTAATAGTTATTGGGAGAATCACTTAAACTTTATTGCACTAGTGTTTAAGAACATGAGATCAATCAGGCCCAGGTTGAAAAATTCCCTATAGAAAAAATTCTTGTTTTATATTAAAATATCTAGGAATATATTCTAGCTACTTGTGTTCAAGTACATTTGTATGTCATTGTTAGTTTTTGATACTTTTTATAGTCAATTTTGTACTTTTAAGGGAGGAATCAGCATCCAAGAACAGAAATCCAATTCATAACTTTTACGTGGGGAATATAAGGGTCCACTTAAAAGAATTTGACTCTCAAACATCTTCCAGGAATAAATTAAACCGAAGTCAGGGGTCACCTGCAAAAATTAACTTTGGCTTCTTCTTCATTTAGCTGAAAGCCAACCCTGAACTCACCTGGAGAGGCTGAAAAGAAATGTTCCCTTGAGCCGAACATGAATAGGCTTATGTCAGACACAGGTAAGTTCTCCATTACCGTCTGGGCCCCGAGCCGTTAATATTTGATGCGCTCCTCATCATCTCTGTTTGTGTAATTTGTCAACGCCCAACAGGTCCTCTGCCAGCTATGCATTAAAACTATTTTCAAAATATGTCATTGTCAGCCCTTGGCACACTCATTACTTATTAAGATAAGAGGCCGGATGAGGCAAGCAGGAGGTGGCTTGCTTACTTAAACACACTTGACTCAACTGCAGGGGAAGCAGCCAACCTCGGGAGTCACAGGACGGAAAGGCCTCACGGCCCCGCCCCCTTCATTGGGAAGATGGAGAAACTGAGGCTCAGGGAGGGGAAGGGGCCTGCCCAAGGTCACACAGAAGTTTTGTGGCAGAGCAGTAAACAGAACCCAAGTTCCTTAGACTCTCAGTCCATCCCCTCCACCAGCGTGACTAACATTCTCCTGCGTGCACAAATTTTAAAAAGAGGCAGAACTTCCCAGATATTATCAGCAGGTCACCCGTAAGGGCAATTAAGACAGTGTTTTCCAAGTATTGAATACACACCCTTAATGCTACTCAGGATGATTTAAGCTGTCACATAGATAAACTTTTAAAATCAAATGTTCATTTCAATGCACTACAAAACACACATCAAAGTTATGATGGGGAGAATGTGCATCAAACCCATGAATTTGTAAGTAGTATTGCTTAGGTCAAACTATGGCATAAATAGGGATTCGATATAAAATCAGTTTTAACATAGTTATGACACAACACATGTTTTTAATTACATATGTGTATCTTATTTTTTTATTACTTTTCATGATCAACCTTGGTATTTTAAAGATAGAAATTAGCATGCAGGAACTGAAATTAAAATACACGACTCATGATAGCACTGGGGTTTACAGACACAGTAAGAGGAATAAAGGTGATATTTGACAGATCAACATTTAAGGGAGCCCTAAGTTATAATATTTAAACTTATTAATGTAAATTTTCACAGCTGTTAAAAATTTATAGTAAAAATATATAGTCACAAGTTATAACTTTGCTAAGATATAATATCTAAACAAAATAGCATACACACAAGAAGAGAAAGTTTTAGAATCTAAACTGTAAAAATGGCATGTGCTTTAGCTCCCCATTTTGGAGACCCCAATGTCTACATTTTCACCTATTCTCTGTGAGAGACCTTATTCTTAGGAAATTCAAACCAACGTGTTCAAACTGCTCTGGTTCAATGTACTCACTACCCTGGAGACAACTGCATTCATATTGGAGCGCCATGGGCCTACTTGACTCAAGCCAATGAAATGAAGCACTAATGGTGGAAATTCCAGACATCATCTAGGAATGGGAAGAGATATTTGAGGGTCCAGCAGGCCTGCAACATATGCCTACCTTCCCTCTTTGGCAGGCCAGTCAGCCCAAGGCCAAACACCAGAATCTCTGGGCATTATTATATTTTGGTCAGGGTAGTACCTGACAGAGGCCACTTCAGAATCTCAATGTTTTTTTTGTAGAGACTTCAAGACCAAGAAAAAGAGCAAGAACTTTAGTTCTTTACAGATACAGCAATAATGGATGATTAGAGTTATATGGAAATAATGTCACTGGACTCTCCCTTGTCACAGCGACACCTTTGCTCAGTTGCATATTCCATGATGAAAGGAATATCATCTGTCTGACTCCCCATCGTCTCCCCAGCCTAAGAGCACAAAAAGGGCATGCGATAAAAATGTGTTCAATGAATGAATGAATGTTGAATGCTTGCCAGTGCTTTCTTTAATTAATCAACTAATTATTCTCAAGGTTTAGGGCAGGTCCACTCACCCCCTCCACAGCTATTAAGAGCCTGCTCAAGCCAAGTTAGGGATGGACTGAACGTAATGAAGGCCTTTGGGCTCTCTGCTTTTGGGGCTCATCGACTACTTCACTGCACTTGACAGTTTATCAAGTGCTTTTCCACGGATCATCTCAGGAGACTCCTGCCCACAAAGCAAGTACGACAGTGGCTGCCAATTGACACTGATGACACTGAATGTCTGATAAATCAATGATCTGGTTCCAGGTCACTCAGTTAGCAAGTGGTACAGGCAGGAAGGAAACTCCAGTCTTTATGCTCTAAATCCTATCCTTTCTGCGAAAACCAGTGCTCCTCACCTTGAACTTGCTTATGAAACACCTGCAGATGTTATATGCAGACACTGCTCTAGCAGGTCTGGAGAGGAACCTAAGATTCTACATTTCTAACAAGGCCCCAGGTGATGCTGATACTTCTGGTCTATGGACCACACTTGGAGTAGCAAGGCTTTAAACTAGACCATGCTGTCTCACATCCTCCAAGCGTTCCATGCCTTACAACCAGCGGGGCCAGGAAAAAATAAGTATATTTTTTGGCCCTTAATCTTGTTGGAGATAAAACTTAAAGTAAACCTACAGAAACCTACCCCAATTGGATCATCAGGAATCTTTAACCCTTAAGATTTCTACTTTGAGAAATTGAGGCCACTATAACAGAAAGAATATGGCATCAGAGCTGTTTCTGGGCTCCATTTGCAGCGTTGCTAATTCCAGCCATGGAACTGGGTAAAGATATTTACTCACTCTGAGGCTAGGATGGGTTCATTTGGAAAATGAACTTGAAGATGATAGACAAGTTGAGTGAAATGAAGTCTGCCCATTCCCAGGAGTGATATTTCTGAGGCAGTTAACTTGACTTGTACTCACCATACCCCAAGGCAGGGCCACCTGTAAGGTGTGCACAGCACCAGATAAATATTTGTGGCAGGGCCTCTGCCTATTCAATGAATTTGTTGTTTTAAAAATGCTTTACAAAATGGACAGGTTCATGTGAAATATAGTTATCAATATTTATGAAGATTCAGAATAATGGGTGGACAACAGGTACTTACGTAGTTGTCTATCCTCAAATCAGTGCAAACGAAGATTCTCTGTAGTGCCCAGGAACTGTCTCTCCATGTTCTTCACCACCAAATGCACCACCCCTGGTTAATTTCAAATCTCTGTTGCAAGAAAAAGGTAGCAACAGTCATTCCTCACAGTGCCATGGCTCCTTCCCAACTTGTTTGCTCGGACACAACATAGATCTCTGCCCAGCTACTGTCTTCTAACACCGTCTATTAATATTGATTACAATAGTCCCTCCCATGAACACTAGCTTCCAATGACTCTCTCAGAGGTTGTTACTGAGCTTTGTTAATGATGACCACAATTCTAAGCCTTATGTAAAGTATGCAGAAAAAATCTATGATGATTAGTGTTCTCTTTGTGGGTAAATTTACTTTTCCACAAATTTACTTTCCCACATTTTATGAGTAAAAAGTAGAGCAACACACCATCCAACCATGTCTTCTTTCGAACTCCATAGATTGCAATGGCTGCATTCCTGCAATGTTGCCTGCCCTCTGTCTTCCACATCACTACCACAGGAGGGTAGGTGAGGCTCTATGGCCAGACCAAGAAGAATGAGAAGTCCCTGTAGCATAAGGCATGTCCATCTTTTGTCTGGCATGGCTTAGGAATTACCTGGGAGGGCATGATTTTGCCACATCCATCAGAGGCAAGAGAGGACAAGGAAAGACCTCTGGTGATGATGAGCAAAGTCTAGGGAGGCCTTAGAGGAGACAGGTGTGGCCACTTCTGATTCCTGGTGGGGAGCCTTTGGAGGGAATAGGATGACCAACCCAGGTGTTGACGACTGGGGACCCACCACTCTCAGGAACTGATTCTCTACACAGATGGTAGAGAATCTGTGCATGGCCTACATGTGCGGTTAAGCCCAAGGGTCTGCAGTGGACTATAGGTAGCCAGAGCCACATTTTCCTATGCTTGATGTGAGAGTTACCCCAAATCAGGGTGTCAGCAGCATTCTGACTGCAGAATCTCATGCTACCCTATGAAAACAAATACCACGCACACAGAGGGAGCAATCAATTTCTGGCCAACTTCCTGCAAGCAGGGTGGCCAATCGATCCCACATGTGAATGTCTGCAAGTAGGTCAGAGAGTGCCCTGTGGGAGGAACCCAGACTGGGCCCTAGGGAATTCTGACCAGGCTCGGGCACCCCATCAGACTGCTCCCAGGCACACACAGGGTACTTAAAATATTTCCAGCATGTTGCTCCAAAGCAAGGGGGCTCCTGGAGATAAGGCCATGGCAGGGGCTCCCTTACCTTCCGCTAATAATCTTAGGGCTGTGCAATGGCAGGAATGAGTTAGAGAGGCCAGAAGCATAGAAACTCTGAGCTTCTCCTGGCATGCTTGGGCAGCTTTGGCAACCAGGGGAAAGAAGCTCCATGCGAGGCCTGGGCATGGAAGGGAGCCCCCTCTGTTCTGAATGTCTAATTCTCTGCTAATAACACATAACACAGAAGACACTTGGAGGCCACAAAGGCATGGGCTCCCCTCTCACTGCCTGCCGGGGTCAGGAGAGAGGCAGGCCCTGAGCAGCAATGGATCCACAAGAGTGGGACCCTCTCATGACTCCTCCCGCCATCTTTCCTATGCTACTCTTCTCCTGCCATATACTCATTCTCTGGTGAAACAGCCTAGTCTCGCTGCCGTCTCCAGTTCTCTGCCCCACCTGTAACCACAAACATCATAATCAGAGGGTCAGGCACAGGGCAAGCTAAGGCCAAGGATGGGGGGAGGCAGTGGACATATCCACGTCATCACTTTTTCTCCCTGTTCTGTGAATGTCACACCAGGCTGTTGTGAAGGTCAAATGAGATGATGCCACCAAACATGTTCTACCTGGAAGGGGTGTTGATTATCTTTTTTTCAGATGATGATAGCCCAGGCACAGACTGGTCTTGAATTCCCCGCCTCAAGTGATCCTTCCACCTCAAACAACCCTCCCTCTTCAGCCTTCCAAAGTGCTAGGATTACAGGCATGAGCCACCAACCCTGGCGACTGGATTTTAATCCCCTGTTTTGAGACTTGAGTTTTCCCATCCTGGTCCAACAGACGTAGAAGGTATTCCTAGTAAGCTGAACCACCTCACATTTTCCAGGTCTTTGTATTTTCTAAGGGACTTCCATACATCCTATAATGTTTGTGCCTCTCACAGGGTGACCAAAGTCCCAGTTTGCCCAGGACTGTCTTCATTTTAGCACTGAAAGTCTTGCATTACAGAAAACCCTTCTGTCCTGGGCAGATTGGGACAGTTGCTCACTACAGCACAGCAATCTAATGAATTAGGGAGGGAAGAATTTATGTGCCCAGTTTACAGATAAAGAAAATGAGGTAAAATACGGTTGTATAACTTCCCCAAAGTCACAGAATAAGTCTTCTTACTGTGGTCCACTTCTCTCTCCACTGAAATCTATATTATTCATCTTCCTTATGGGCTCTGAGCTCTTCATGGGCAGGGATTTTATCTTACTTATCTTTTCCCCCTGTCCCTGGAACAGTTCCTGGGTCTAAGGAGGCTCCCCACAAATGTGTGTGAAACAGAACTAAGACACCGGGATAATGGCTTTTCTTTTCTTTCTAAGGCTTACAGTATAACTAATCCAGACCAATGACAAACACTACCGAAAAACTCAGATGAAGGAAAAAGATACCAACCCTGTTGGGACATCATCTCACCTGCCCTACCAGAGAGCTCCACTGTCTGGCTCTTGCCTTTCCCCCAAAGTTATCATCAATCTCTTCCTGATGTTGTGCTTTTAATTCTCCACGTCAAATATGTCAAATCCACCATCTATATCTTGAGAATTTCTCTCATTTCCCATTCACATCTCCATCCTTACTGTGCAAGTTCTAATCCAAGTCCTCCCTGCCCACCATTTCTCCCTGCCTTTGTTTCCTTTCCTTCTGAGACTCAGCTTCCCCACATCCCCCTCCCCTATGTTACTTTTCTACTCATGAACTCACAGTGGCTCCCAATTGCTTGCCACCAAATTGAAATTCCCTTCTCGTTACCTGAATTCCCTGAAAAGCTTCCTCCAACCTACTCGATTTTACTTCCCACTCTTCCTGAAGTAGGCCTTCTAATAAAACCAGGACTCTTACTCTCAGTTCTCTTCCACTGCCTCTGAGCTTGAAATGTCTGAGAAGCATCTGGTAGATATTTAGAAATGGAAATATAAGATGATAGAGAGTTGGAAGCTGACCCCACATACATGGGACGCCAGTTTCTGAGTGGTGGGTACTTGATGTCATTGGAGTAGGTCAGGTCACTCAAGCAGAGTGTCTCACCCACAGCTCACAAAGAGGTGGCCGTTGATCTCAATTCAATTTTAATTAGGCCCTAAAGTAATTTTAAGAAAACATTGAGGTAGCTTTCAATATTTTAAATTATGGTCTTTCACATAAAATCCACACTTCTAGCTTCTCTTGAAAAGGTTTTAGATCTGGCACCTGCGTGCGGCCAGACTCCCCAGCTGGCCACTCTTAGCTGGACTTGGTTTGTTCTTGAAGTGACACAAATGCCTGTCAAGTTCACACTGGGCTTCCTTTCCCCTTTATCTTACCTATTTGGAATTTGTGACCCTTTATGTAAAGAAAGTGGAAGAGAGAAGAAGGGTAGAGAGAGAAGAGAAGGAAAAAGGGAATGAAAGAGAGAGCAAAGGAGAGAATGGGAAAGGAGAAGAGAAAGAAGTGAAGAAACCCAAGAACAGTGGGGACACAGGCTTTACTGCAGAGTTGAGGATGCGCAGGAAGGAATCAGACGCTTTAGCTGGGCCTGGAGAGAAACTCCATCCACCGCAGAAGAAAAAGAAAGATCGCGTCCAAGATGACATTGAAACACACGGTCAGAGACTGAGCAGCTATGACATCAGAACCCGTCTGAAACGTGCACCTCCCGTTACCTTCGCCTGTCCTCCCCGTGAACGCTTCAGGCCTGTCGGGCATCAATTTGCATATCAGTCCGTGCCATTAACAGGACTCTCTGTCCTTTATTCCGGTACCTTCAGCTCACTCAGTGTCAAAACTGAGACCTTCACACCAGACCTGTCCCTTTGTCCACATGCTGGCCTGCTGTGACCACAGACAGAAAATCAAATCTGCTCGGACAAGGGTAAAAGTCAAATCTGCGGGGGGAGAGGCTGCACTCTGCAGTGTCCACTTAAGGGCCTCCCCTGACTGTATCGATAACGCTCCTTCTTAGGAGGTGGCCTTCAGAGCATCGCGGTTGCTGTAGTTATATCTACATACGCAGGGGAATATTCTGAGAGCCCCATATCCTCCAAATCCAGGCTTTCTGTGATGCCTCTGGCTGTTTCAAAGTTTCATAAAAGTGTCAAGGGGGCGAGCGATTTGGACTATAGAATGCACAGGTGCAACAAGGCGATGCTATCAGACAAGCCGGGAGTTAAGACACAAAATAAATCCTGCTTCAAGATAAAGTTGGAAGGGCGACTGGGCTCTCTAACTCATGTTTCTCAGCACGAGGCCTTCATCAAATAAATCTCTGGGAAATGATGGATTGGACAAGCAGAACTGCAAACGGAATACGCTGCCTACTGTTTAAGAGACAAACAGAGTTTTCATTGCCTATTTTATCCTCTAAATTTTATGGTTTGCCATTTCCGACAACCTTTGACAAGCTCTCTTATTAGCCTAAGAGGAAATAATTTTGATAAACAGGTAAATATTGTTCGATCCTTTTGGGCTGTTTGCCTGAAATCCGGATTCATTGATCCACGTTCATGCTTAGGTGAGAGGCGCTGACTGTTGTAATCTACATGTAATAGGCGTTATGAGATTTAAGAAAAATAGCTCGGCTGCAGTTGAGTCAGTTTAGGACAGATCATTATAAAATTCCATTATCACCGCTACAAGTTGGACTATTTGTCATCACAGAAGAGATGACAAGCTCAGAAATACTACATTTGTTATTATCAGATGATAAATGATATTCCATTAAAGCTGCAATACATCATCGGCAAAGCTGCAAAGAAGATATCAAACCTATCAGGACTTGACTTATAATTTAATTTTCAAAAGCTGTCAACTAAAATTCCAAAGGCTAAGCATTTTCATTTTTAAAGTTCATCTTATTTATTTTCCTCATCTGTTAGTCTAATTTCAGTGATATGGCAAAAATAACTGATTATGTTCAATGTGTAATTCTCTTCTTTTGATTAGGTAATATATCAGGTGTCACTTAGGTATTAAAAATTAAATGACAGATAATAAAACAAGAGAGTCCCATAAAGCACATCTTATTTTGATTTACTCACGTTTTGAAATATAACAGTAAAGGACAGGTCAATATTTGTTAACGACACATACTGCTACAAAAAAGCATATTTACCCATTATTAAGCACTCTTTCATGCCATCTATAGGGGAGCTGAACATGCTTTTCCATTTGGTGTTTATAAAATAATCTTTTCACAGATGAACAACTATTCCTTAGCTCAATTCTATAAATCATAATCACACATTCCTTCTATATGTGCAAGTGCTTATGTTTTCTCTATTATTATCTTCATTACCAACATTAAGCACTCAAATGCCAGCTGGGACAGGAACAACTCTTATCAGTTTCTACTGGTATAAACATAAAGACACATCCTTTCCATTTATGTGGGTCTTGCTCACACTCACAGACTTGCAGACATATGTTTGTGGACCATCTGATACTAACTTTATGAATAGAATCAGCAAATTTAAGAGGTGGGAGGCAGCTCTGAGATCATTTCACCAGCTCAGAGAAAGTCACACAGCAAGGGAGTAAAAGTGACTGGAGAAGAAGCCATAATATGGGATGTCTATACTAATTTCTTTGATACAACACCATGCTGATTTACAGTGTCTTATGTGAAATATAACTCGTAATACTCAGCATTTGGCTGAAAGTCTGGCTTACAGTTGGTACTCCTTAAAGATTTGTTACAAAATGGACACAGAAGTGGATGGATAGATGGATAGATGGATAGATGGATGGCTGGCTGGATGGATGGATAAATGGATAGATGGATGGATGGATGGATGGATGGATGGATGGATGGACGGATGGACAGATGGATGGATGGATGGACAGATGGATGGATGGATGGATAGATGGATGGATGGGTAATTTTCTAGTTCTCTGGTCTGCTATATGATCGTCTAGTTCATGTGAATCAAACCTCCAGAACCCCCCAACCCCACTTTTTGCAAATGCAGAATGTAATATGCTTTCCATGACTATGCCCACTACCTCTCATGTCTTGCAGAGCAATCCCAGGTACCCTTAAAATGCGAAGAGTTCTTTTTGCCCGACACTGACCTGATCACAGTTATGTAGCTTCAAACAACACAGACTAGCAAAAGAGCTGATGCTCAGAGGTACTTCCCACTACACAGGGACAGTGAGGCAGCCACCATCCAAATAGTTACACCTTACTGGCCCCGTGAGCCATCAGGGGTGCCACACTTCTGTGAGACACAGCACAGTACAACATAGGCAAAATGAGCAAAGGAAGGATAATAGAATGAGTTCTCCAAAAATCAAATGAATTCAGGTCAAAGGAATTTTTTTTGTTGCAAAATATACATAATATAAAATTTACCAGTTTAACCATTTTTAAGAATTCAGTGGCACTAATTACTTTCTCAATACTGTGCAACCATCATCACCATTTCCACAACTTTTCCATCACCCCCAACAGAAATTCTGCATCCGCTAAGCAGTAACCCCCACATTTTCCCTCCCCTTAGTCCCTGTTAACTTCTAATCTACCTGCTATCTCTATGAATTTACCTATTTTTCATATTTCATATGAGTGGGGTCATACAATATTTGTCCTTTTGTGTAAAGGACTGTCTTTTTAACTAGGAAAGTTACAGATATAGCAAGCAATGTATGAATTTATAGTAAAAAACTGGTGTCCCAAACTTGCCTTACCCCTCCTCCATCTGCATTACTGCTCAGCAGATGTCGCCTCTGACAGCAGTATGACATGTCTCCCTCCATGTGTTTTTCTAGGCATGAACACTTAAGTTATGTAAAGACTTCTAGAACAGACCCTGGAATCATACTACCTGGACATTTGACACTGGGAAAGTTATTCAACCTCCCTAAGCTTCACTTTCTGCATTTGTAAAATGGCATGAGTAATAATGCCATTCTCTCAGAATTGTGAGCATGAAAGAAGGTAAGAGTTTTAAAGCACTTCATATGATGCCAGGTAAACAGTAATAACTCATCAAATAGTAGCTATGTAACATACGAAGCTTTGTTTTTTACTTGTAGAGACAGGGTCTGGCTACATTGTCCAGACTGGTCTCAAACTCCTGGCCTCAAGTGATCCTCCCTCCTTGGCCTCCCAAAGTGCTGGGATTACAAGCGTGAGCCACCACATCCAGCCAAGATTTGTTTTTTAAAAACAAAAATGTGATCACATTATTCACATTGTTCTGCATTTTGCTTTTTAAAACTCCTTCCTCATTAGCACACGCACACCTACCTCATCCTTTCTTAACAGCTGTAAAATATTAAAGGACTGTAGTTTGTTTGCAAATACATCCTTCTGGTATTTTTATTTTGTTTTATGAAATTAGTGGAGCTTGTCACCCTGGAGCCAAAAGAGTTCCCAGGAGGGTCAACGCAACCCCAGGATTCTAAAAATAATGATAACAAGGAGAAGATGAATCATTTAATGAATTCCAACTGTGTTCCCTGTGATGTGCCCATGGCTTTTTATGTCTCATTTCTCGTCTGTAGTATGCTGTTCTGCCTCTCTGGAAATGACCTCAAGGGTGGATGGTCCTGTCTCCTGCCTGCAAGGTGGCCGATGTTTCTTGGCACTCTGGAGAGTTCCACCATCCCACAGCCATTCACTCCGCCATGGACCCGTTCTCAATGGAACCCACCAGTCTTAGTTTTCTCCTTTTCCTTTGTCAAGTTTTACATCAAGAAGTGCAGAATAGAGGATGGAGGAAAGATGGCCAGGGAATGGGACTTCAGAAGTGCGCATGGAGAGAAACTCAGTGGGGCAACAGTGGTATCAGGAAGCTTTGAAGACGTGTTTCAAAGAAAGATGGAGGATCATGTCTTCCTTTCTCTAGTTTCAGGAGTAAAACTGAGAAGCAGGGTCTTTTCTTCCCAAATGAGTGAGATTTTACCCAGAAACACAAACAAAGAGAAGCATAGAAGAAAGGCAAGAAAGTTTTAAAGCCATCTGCTGTCTTTGCAAGCCCCAGTGTGAAAGAAAGTGAAGGGTCCCTGTTAAGAGGGAAACTCAGGTTGTAGATTCCCAACACTCTGGGCAAGAAGCTGCTCACGTTGAATGCAAAGAAGTTGGAACAGTGACAGCCCGACAGTCCACAGGGTCCCAAGGAGACCCCACCTAGTCCAGGAGAGAAAAAGCACATCTACCAGGAAGTCTTGGCAGTTAGGATGGAGTTCCTGCCCTGCTGTCTTACTATCCCCAGGGAATGGGCTCTCAGGCCACTGGGTCGGCTGGGTGTTGACCTATTACCAAGAATAGCTACACATTCTGGAACTGGGCTGCCCACACTCGAGAAATTCACCGGCTCTTATTAAAAAAAATAGAGAGAGACAAAAACCAATTACCCTCTTACTCTTCAAATATTAGATATTCAATTTAGATGTTAATATCTAAATTCAAATTCCTAACATATAATCCAGTTCCATCAGCCAGCTTTATATTTAAAGTTTGCAAGCTTCAGCTACTTCCAATGAAAGTCTGGTAAACAAAGACACTCTGGATACACAGTGACATTTTCCTGGAATAGCCCAGACCCCAGAAAAAGAAATTTTCCCAGAGGCCCCTTGTAACGAGTTGATTTTTTTATTGCCTGGAATTTCATTTATCCTGTCTTTTAAAAATTCTTTCCAGTTTTCTCAGCCATATTTAAGTCCCAGTAACCCCATGAAATCTTCCCCACCTACTCCAACCCATGGATCTCTTCTTTTGATTAATTCCTACAAGTTCTGAACTACGGGCAACACTGTTTGGGACATTTACCCTTTCTCTCCTTAGTATTAGTTTTGTTAGACTGTAAGTGCTTTGGGAATAGTAACAGTTTATTGTTTTCCTTTGATATCCATTACAAGTCCTAGAATCTTCCTGAGAGCACAGACTAGGGCTCGGTAAACATTTGTGGTTTGTCATCCAGATTCAATAACAACAATAAAAATCCCCACTTGGAAGGAAAAGAAAAATAATGTCCACTTTTCTCTTTCTTTCTTAACCTAATAATGAAATCCTTGGGCAAATACTTCATTTTTACATAGGAATCTTAATCCGATGATGGTAGTTTGAAGAAGGGATATCCTTTATTTGGTGTATCACTGGATTTGTCTCAGCTCTTACGACCCATGACTGGAAATGAGATAGGTTAGCAAACATTTATGAGTTTATATGTGATCTCCAAACGGAGCCTTTTGAAAAGAGCAAACTGAGATGATGGTAAACTTCAGATAAGAAAAGTGAGGCAGAGAGAGAAAAGGCCTATCCGAAGCAGTATTTACCAAATTTAGTTGGACTTATTTGTAAAAGAAAAGGATTTCATGATATAAGGCTTGGGAAATCATACTTAAAGAAAGTTATTTGTGTTTCTTCATAGCGGAATTTCTTAACACCTTTACTAATTTCTAAGGGAAAGCTAATATGTAGCATTTCCCAAACATAATGAACCACTCTTCACCTGAACCGTCTCTCCACGGAGTATCTCTGGGTCTAGTATTCTGCAAGCCATAACTTTTAGACTTCTGCTTATTCATTTGTCATGTGTCTGGTCATTTATTTGGTACAAGGCCTTCTACTGAGGTCTTTTGACTAAGCACAGGCTACTCTTACTTCCATCACAACAGGAGAAATACTAGTTCCCCGCTTCCCACCTGTGCAGAATCCTCTATTGCAATAATGACAGTATGTTCAGGAGACCTCTGTGTGGCTAAAGTATCTCTTCTACTAAGCCTGTTTATTTTGCAGATTGATTATTTGATGGTATAATAAATCCTATTCCTCAATTATCATTATAGCATCGACATATAGTAAATATGTTATTATGAGTTTATTACAACAATAATCCAGTTAGCATATAAGACAGGTGGCTAGGCCTGCCAAAAATGAAACTCTTGCTGTCAGAGCTGAAATACCAGTTGCCCGAGCAAAGAATGGGAGAGATGGGTGGTTAGGAATTGACAGGAAAGAAAGAAAGAAAGAAAGAAAGAAAGAAAGAAAGAAAGAAAGAAAGAAAGAAAGAAAGAAAGAAAGAAAGAAAGAAAGAAAGAAAGAGAGAGAGAGAGAGAGAGAGAGAGAGAGAAAGAAAGAAAGAAAGAAAGAAAGAAAGAAAGAAAGAAAGAAAGAAAAGAAAAAAAAAGAAAAAGCCTACAGTTTTCCACTGAAGTTAAGGTAAATTTGTGTTGCTATCATATTGCTAAAAACAAATACAAAAGTATTATTTTAGGCAGAATTAACACATGTATATAAGCAGAGGTTAAATAGCTTTCCCAGGGTCACTCACAAGTTTTGGTGCAGGGCAAGATGAGGGACCGCACACTCTATGCTGGTCGGGTCATGGATTCGGGGTCCTGGAATCTGTTATGAGTCCTGTATTCTGAGAAGTCAAGGGACAGTTGACGGTGTGAAGAGGAAAGTGAGAGCAGTAAGAAAGAGGTTGTGCAAAGAGCGTAAGATCTGGTACAATGTAGACATTTGCAGTGTTGTCATGGGAGCTGCCTTCTGACCTCAGTTGTAAGTACGGGGTTGGTGGGTGGATGTTACAGGCAGACAGGCTCTGACTACACCTAGGAAGATATCTGACAGTCGGAGCCATCAAAAAATAGAACGAACTGCCTCTGGCATTCACAAACTTGTCACCACAAAGGACTTTTAAATGGAGACTGGACAACTCCACGGGCTCTACATTTTAAAGCAGATTTAAGCATAGGGTCACCACCGGTAATATATTTAAAGTCCGATGTAAAAATTTTTCCAGGCCTTCTAGAAAAGGCAGATGTACTAAAAACGTTCACACAGGCTCTGTTCCGGCAGGGTGGGAAATTTTTACCTCATTTACCCACTTGTGTGCCCTGAATCAAAGGAGATCTCCTGAAGTTTCCATCCCAGCTCTGAAAGCCTTTAACGAATATATGATAGATTCCCTTTACCAGCTTTTCACGATGTCGCCTAGTCAAGACCTCAAGAAAGTCCTTCCCATCTCTGAGCTCCAGTTCACGAGTCTGTGATTTGAGG
>CAUYSK010008292.1:0-17274 GCA_963575035.1 Avahi laniger
TGCCTCAGCCTCCCGAGTAGCTGGGACTACAGGCATGTGCCACCATGCCCGGCTAATTTTTTTTTCTATATATATTTTTAGCTGTCCAATTAATTTCTTTCTAATTTTAGTAGAGAGGGGGTCTCGCTCTTGCTCAGGCTGATTTCTGACTCCTGAGCTCAAACAATCCACCCGCCTCGGCCTCCCAGGGAGCTGGGATTACAGGCGTGAGCCACCACGCCTGGCCAACGAATATACAATTTAGTTTTTATTCTCTGGGCAGCCGACCTCCCTCCCTTCTTCCCTCCCTTTCTTCCTTCCTTTTATATTATTTTATATTCTTTAGTTTCTCTCTGATAATTCAATATTGATGATCCCACTGGGGGGTGGGTTGGAGGGTCTAAATGATTTGTTTCTGCTAACTTTCTCCAGTGTTGGCTTGCCTTCCTGTATATACATGGCGATCTTTGGTTGCTTCCTTAAGCTTGATCTTAATTTTTGGGATATTTCCAGATCTAACTGGAGAATGCTTTTCTCTTAAGAGAATTGGGGTTACTTCTGTCTGGAACCAGGAGTCCATTAAACTCAAACCCTCAGTGGTCTAGACTCAAGGCAGGAGTCCCAGATTCTCTGAAATCTTTTATTTGACTGGAAGTTTCACCTTGTTTTCTTTTCTGCCCTTTTCGTACTCCTATTTACCTTTAAGGTGAACAGTCTATTTTTTTTATATGGCACTTTTTTTTGCAGAATTATTTTGTTTCTTTCAAAACTTGCTCTGTGCTGGTTATTGTCTGTAATTCTAAAATGAAAAAGCACTGCTGTAAAATTGTAGGTATTTGGTGTGTAAAAATGCAAAAAGGAAAAAAGCTGTTTTAAAAGTAAACAGTTTAGGGAATGTAAGACAATTTTATAGAAAGGAAGAAGCAAAAAGAGCTATCATGTCAAACATTGTAATTAAGTTTAAAGCAAAATGAATTCCACATGGGTCTAATTTTATTCATATTGGCTAAAGATCCCAAGGAAATCCTTAGTCTATTTTAATGTGTGGAACAGAGCTTTCATTTTAGTTATTGAAAGGCACAATTTTCTTATATTACGGGGAAAAGACTGCACATTATAGTGTGAAATGGATTGAATTTTGAAATCTTTAAAGAACTAACCAAATTTTATTTTTCTTCGTGTGCATTACCTTTGAAACTTCAAGGACTGGTTATAGCCGTATGAACTCATGGCAGTAATTTACATTAGCCTAGCTTTAAGTTACCAGCAAATTAGTGGAGTTTGGTGGATGGTCTTTTGTTTGAAACACAGTACTCTAGTCTGGGCTGTGATAAGGGCCATAGAAAGGGATAACACAAGCCAAAAGAGGAAAAACATAAATTTGTTTTTTTAAAAATACTTAAAAATGAGTATTCTTTTTACCTAAGTAAAAACATTTAAAAAATTAAAAAATACTGCTACTGTGCAGTAACGTGTTAATGAGAAACACCATGTCATAATGCTGAGTTATAAAAATGGGAGCAGGAGCAGTATTTATGAGGGGATTGGTTACGAAAAGTTATGATTCGCTGGACAGACAATACATTTGCTACTGAGGAGACTGACGACTGTGTTTTAATTTTGAAACAAGGAGTCCTGTAAGTTACTGAGCACCTTACTTGCATCTGTAAAATGAGGTGTTTTGCTTTTGTTTTCCTACCATGGGGATTGTCCTACTGCTTTTCAGATCCTGCATTAATAAAAACAATACCAAGTACCTACAGGGGCTCGAGACTTGGTATTACTTTTTTGTTTGATGTTGGGTATAAAGAAAATGTTACTGTTCTTTTTCTCAAAATATTTACTAAGTTAAAAAGATTTTTGTGTAGATTTTCTTGTTTATTCTCAGTAGTCTAATGAATCCAGTGGAGGGGAGTGCAAGTCACGTTAGTAGGTATAAGAGATGGTCCCAGCTTAGTAGATTTTGAGAAAAGCAATTTATAATAAATGGATACTAGCTGCGTCAGCCCTTGGAGAGACCAAGAGCACAACATCTAAGTATAACTTAGTGATGGCATTTTTGAGATAGAAGAAACACTGTTATCTGGCTCATCTGTGATCTCATTTGAGTCAGGGGTAGACCCGGAAACTTTAGTATCCGTAACAGGTTCTGTCAGTATTTTCTCGGAGTCTTCCTGCATCTGTGTGGCGGCTTTTCTTTTTTTTTTTTAATAATTGGATTTTCTAATGAAGTGCTATTTCCCCCTGTGAATTCTTGCATTTCAGAAATCTCCATTCATCATTATAAGTCCATCTTGGAGTTGGATGTGTGACACTGAAACTCAGGAGAGAGATGGGGCTCTTAATAGCTTTGGAAATCAGCCCCTTGGGGATAATATTGAAGGTGCTGAGCGTGATGGCAGGAAGTGGGGAGGAAAAGAGCCATAGGTTGGATTTTGGTGTTGCTGAGGTTGGAATGTAGAGTGATGACAGTAAAGATGTGGAAAGCATTAAGTGAAAGCGTGACAGGTTAGTGGTTTAAAACCAGTTTTGGGGAACAAGGGCCGTATAGACTCTTCCTCTTCTACTATATGAAAGGCACCATAAGAATATGATTAGTAAGAATTGTTTGTGTCAATTGATCAGTTGTTTTTCTATAGCCAGCCAGGCTTTTATGTAAAGCAAAGGAGAAAGCAGCCCCTGAACTATGTACAATTAGAGTGAAGAACATCTTGACTGTTTTCTGTCTTCAGTTGGGAGTGTTTGGATGGTCAACCAGGGTTGCTTGCACATCCTCAGTACTCATATTGTAGCAGTTTCTCGTGTTTACGGGCAAGTGATTATAGCTATTCTATGTGATAGACAAAGCTGAATGCATTATCATGTCACCTTTGATGCAGCTGGCAGAATTGTAAGAATTTGGCAGATGTGCCTGGCAAGTGGCTAAACTCTAGCAGAACCTCCTCGTCATTCTGCTGCCTCACAGAGACTCCTCTTAAGAAGTCACGAAGTTTTTGTCTGGGCTATGCTAGATCTCTCTTATTCTACAGCAACTTATTGAGTTTTCACAATTACTCAAACTTTGTATTTTCCTGTTTTACTGTATTTGTCTTTTTTTGACCATTCGCATATTGGATTCCCACACAGTGTTGGAACAGGGAGATACAACATGCATGTAGAGTGAATTCTTGTCAGGTTCATGCCACTTGTACAGTCTTACGCCTGTTACTAGTCACATTTATGGAGCACCTGATAGAGCTTTTTAGTGTTGGGCAAATATATGATTGGCTTTAAAGTAGTTTTCTCTGCCCCAAGCTCATGATCACTAACTTTGTATTTACAGCCAGCTTCCAAACTCCTGCTTCCTTTATCTATTTGAAATTATTGTAATAAGTGTGGGCTCTTTAATGCCTGCTACTTTTTTGCGTACATGACCACAAATGTGTTTTGTTTGATCCACATGGTTTTAGAAGTTGGTTAATGTCACATAACATTTGAATTTAGGTTTCACTTAAAAAATTTCAAGATCAGGCAGCATTTCTGGTGACAGCAGTAGGCAGGAGCTGAGTAATGGCTGTGTCCTTTAGATAGGCTAGTAGGTTGTCTCCAAATACAGCATCCTGCCACCTGCCAAACCCTATCTTTTTTTGACGTACACCTGGCTGCTTCTCTCATTGATGTTACACCGCTGGCTCTGTAGGTGCCTGAGTTTGCGCTTCCTGCTTTATTGCTCAGCTCTTCACTTCCTGCTGTGCTCTTGGAACCTTCTTTGAAGTCGGGGTGGGGGTTGTGAATCCCAGGAAATACCACTCAAAGAAGCTTTGGTCCTAGGACCCCCTTCCCTCTCCACGTTTTAAAAAAAGTTTAGTTAGACAGTTTTTCAAAACATTTTTACATGTATTTTGCAATCCTATCCAGTCTTTGTAACTGTCCTGTGAGATAGGCAAGCCTGGATTTCTGTACTGTGGGGAAGCCTTAGGACCCCCCTTCTGGGAAGGGTTTGTTTTTTGAACGTAGTTCCGACGAAAGACTGGACCTTCGTTAGGGTTCTTTCAAGGTGGCTACAGTCCTGTCATGGCCCAATTGGCAGCCTTGAACCCTGGTCACAGCTCTGTCATGAAAGGCCATTGAGAAACCATTAGATCCCATAATTGGTGAGTGGTGGATCTAGCCTTTGGTTGGAGAACTTTTGACTCCAGCACACCACGCTGCTATTCTGGTATTGGGCCATTCTGTGAAGTTGGCGTTCTCTGTTCCTTTTTACTATTTTCTGGGTGAGTGCACAAGGAATGTGTTTGCTAAGCATGATTTCCATTAGATTGCGAATTGTCTGCATTTTTTTAAAAGCCCATTCTCTGTTAACCAGTACATTTGGTGGTTTTATGAAGTTTGACCATATCTTCACTCTTGTTTTCCTAGTTTTAGTCTTTTACTCTATCTTCATTTACAATTAGCACTTTTTTTTTGGCAGCGTCTCACTCCCGCCCCCCAGGGGTGGGCGGCTAGAGTGCCATGGCAGCAGCCTGGCTCACAGCAACCTCAAACTCATGGGCTCAAGTGATCCTCCTGCCTCAGCCCCCTGAGTAGCTGGGACTACAGGTGTGCCCACCATGCCTGGCTAATTTTTTCTATTTTTAGTAGAGACAGGGTCTTGCTCTTGCTCAGGCTGGTCTTGAATTCCTGACCTCAAGTGATTCTCCTGCCTTGGCCTCCCAAAGTGCTAGGATTACAGGTGTGAGCCACCGCAACTGGCTCTTTTTGGTTGTTTTAATTGCTTTTAATTTACACTATCTTTATATATTTTTAGGTGACACAATCAAGGTATATTTTTGACAATACATGTGAACATACTCCAGCCACCCTCGCATATACCCTGGGTTCCGAAATGCTAACCTATGTGGCCCCGAATTATTTTTTTGTTCTACTACTGAGTTACATTTCGGCTGTAGTATTTAGGAACTGTCTACTATAATACATCCCCTAGCATGTTGTCCCACATAATACTGTTTTACAGGATGTAAATGTATTATATAAACAAGCTTCTATGATCACATATTTGGGAAATGTGGAGTTAAGCAAAGTTAAACAGGATTCCTTGCAGTAGAGCCTCTTGGAACCTTTGCAGTGCTTGTGAGCACTGCGACTGTCTAACACGAGGAAAAAAGGAGGCCAGAGTTTTTTGACCGTGGCATCTGGTAGGACTAATGTTACATTGCAAATATTTTTGGGAAAAATTGAGCTACTATGATTTTTGCATTATTTCTCTCTGTTAGTTGGAAGTGGCTTATTATTTTGTGAAGTCTGACGTGGCATGTTGCTGCAATGTTGTCCCTTAGTCTTGCAGTGACTGAGCACAGTTACTGTAGTGAGAGCCCAAGATGGCCTATTCCTCAGCCAGCTCCTGACTTTGGTTGAAGTATTTAAGATTTAGGAGTTCTTTTACACTGCTGTTTGATTGCCGGTAATGGGAAGATACAGTGATTGAAAGGAATTGTCTCTGATAAAGTTCTCAATTATACCTGTGCGCACAAATCATGGTCCAATATGAGTTATTTCTGAAAACAGATGCAGGATACATAGACAAATGGAGCAAGACAGGCCTAGAATGCCAACTGCATATTTGGGGTAAAGGGATATGGGAGCTGGGGAGAAAATGGCTGCCTACTGGAGGTAAGGCGAGTTATGAATATTGCTGTAGTACTTGCTGAGCGTCGTGTGAAGGAGCTTTGTTAGAGGAGGGGACAGAATATGGGAGGAAGAATTTGTCTGCGAGTGTGGGCTGATGTGCATTCTTTCTGTTAAGACTTGATGGCTTTAAGCTTTGACGGGTGTGGCAAATTCTGACCTGTTATTGTGGGGCTTGTTTGTAGCTGGGTTCTTTCTGCAGACTGCTTTTATACTAAATCAGTTCTATCACCAGCCCTCAAGAGAAGTAGCTTGCATTATAAGCTTTACCAATGTTTGTGTAGGATTATTGTGCCCCTGAGTAGGAAAAATGCAGCAGCTTTGTGTGTTTGCCATTCCTAAATTTTAGCTCCTTGATGATCTTTGTTGACAATTCACGCTGAGAGAAGAGGATGATAAGTTTTATTTTAAAAGGATCAGAACTGGAAACAGAGTTTACAAAGGAAGATCTAAGAGTCAGATAGATTGAGGATAATCATTACTTCTTGTTACTACTAGCTAGGGGTATTAGTTTTTTCATTTGTTCATTTGAGTATAACATTACCTAATTTATAGAAATGTTTTGAATATGTATAATGTATGCAAATCTATAAATGTAATTCACTGTATAAATAGAAGCAAAAACAAAGACCATATGATCCTCTCAATAGATGCAGAAAAAGCATTTGACAAAATTCAATACTCTTTTGTGATACGAACGTTTAACAAAACAGACATAGATGGGGCTTGCCTAAAAATGATACAAACCATATATGAGAAACCCACAGCCAGCATCATACTGAATGGGGAAAAATTGAAAGCATTCCCACTTAGAACTGGAACCAGGCAAGGTTGCCCACTATCTCCACTGCTATTCAACGTAGTGCTGGAAGTCCTTGCTACAGCAAGTAGATAAGAGAACAGAATTAAGGGCGTCCAAATGGGGGCAGAAGAGATCAAACTCTCAATCTTTGCTGATGATATGATATTATATCTAGAAAACCCCAAGAATTCAACCAAGAGACTCCTGGAATTGATAATTCAGTAAAGTCTCAGGATACAAAATCAATACACACAAATCAGAGGCATTCATATACGCCAATAACAGTCAAATTGAGAACCAAATCAAAGACTCAATACCCTTCACAATAGCAACAAAGAAAATAAAGTACCTGGGAATATATTTAACTAAGGAGGTAAAAGACCTCTCCAGGGAGAACTGTGAAACACTGAGGAAGGAAATAGCAGAGGATGTAAACAGGTGGAAAATCATACCATGCTTGTGGGTTGGCAGAATGAACATTGTTGAAATGTCTATACTGCCCAAAGTGATCTATAGATTCAGTGCAGTCCCTGTTAAAACACCAACATCATTTTTCACAGATAGAGAAAAAATAATTTTATGCTTCGTATGGAACCAGAGAAGACCCCGTATAGCAAAAGCAATTCTAGGCAATAAAAACAAAATGGGAGGCACCAATCTACCAGACTTCAAACTATACTACAAGGCTATACTAATGCAAACAGCTTGGTACTGGCACAAGAACAGGCATATTGACCAGTAGAACAGAACTGAGAACCCAGATATAAAACCATCCTCATAAAGCCATCTAATCTGTGACAAAACAGACAAAAACATGCACTGGGGAAAAGAATCCTTATTCAATAAATGGTGCTGGGAAAACCGGATAGCCACATATAGAAGACTGAAACAGGATCCATACCTTTCACCTCTCACAGAAGTCAACTCATGGTAGGTAACAGACTTAAACCTAAGGTGTGAAACTATTAGAATTCTAAAAGAAAATGTTGGAAAAACTCTTACAGACATTGGCCTAGGCAAAGAATTTATGAAGACGACCCCAAAGACAATCACAGCAACAACAAAAATAAATAAATGGGACCCGATGAAATTAAAAAGCTTCTGCACAGCCAAAGAAATTGTCACGAGCGCAAACAGACAACCTACAGAATGGGAGAAAATTTTTGCATGCTACACATTGGATAAAGGGTTGATAACTAGAATCTATTTAGAATTCAGGAAAATCAGCAAGAAAAAAATCAAACAGCCCTATCAAAAAGTGGGCAAAGGACATGAACAGAAACTTTTCAAAAGAACACAGAATAATGGCCAAGAAACATGAAAAAATACTCAACATCTCTAATCTTGGAAGAGCAAATCAAAACCACAATGAGATATTACTTATCTCCAGTGAGAGTGGCCTTTATCAAAAGGTCCCAGAACAATAAATGTTGGCGTGGATGCGGAGAGATAGGAACACTTCATACACTGGTGGTGGGACTGCAACCTCTGTGGGAAACAATATGGAGATACCTTAAAGAGATACAAGTAGACCGGGTGCGGTGGCTCACGCCTGGCCTGTAATCCTGGCACTCTGGGAGGCCGAGGAGGGCGGATTGTTTGAGCTCAGGAGTTCAAAACCAGCCTGAGCAAGAATGAGACTCTGTCTCTACTAAAAATAGAAAGAAACTAGTCAAACAACTAAAAATATATAGAAAAAATTAGCCAGGCATGGTGACACATGCCTGTAGTTCCAGCTACTAGGGAGACTGAGACAGGAGGATCACTTGAGCCCAGGAGTTTGAGATTGCTGTGAGCTAGGCTGACGCCACGGCACTCACTCTAGCCAGGGCAACAGAGTGAGACTCTGTCTCAAAAAAGAAAAAAAAAAAAAAAAGAGAGATACAAGTAGATTTACCATTTGATCCAGCAATCCCATTACTGGGCATCTACCCAAAAGAACAAAAGACATCTGCACCCGAATGTTTATAGCAGCACAGTTCATAATTGCAAAGATGTAGAAACAACCCAAGTGCCCAGCAATACATGAGTGGATTAATAAAATGTGGTGTATGTATACCATGGAGTAGTATTCAGCTTTAAGAAACAATGGTAATATAGCACCTCTTGTATTCTCCTGGATATAGCTGGAGCCCATTCTACTAAGTTAAGTATCCCAAGAATGAAAAATAAGCACCGCATGTACTCACCATCAAATTGGTTTCACTGATCAACACCTAAGTGCACATATAGGAATAACATTTATCGGGCGTCAGGCAGATGGGAAGGGGTAGGAAGGGATGGGTATATACATACATAATGAGTGCGATGCGCACCATCTGGGGGATTGATACGCTTGAAGCTCTGCCAGGGGAGGGGAGATCAAGAGTAATGTAACCTAAACATCTGTACCCCCATAATATGCAGAAATAAAGTAAAACAAAACAAAACAAGAATATAGTGTAAATGTGTGTGTAGTGTAATGAAGCAGTATATGGTATAACACTACTTAAAGGTTAAACTAGGTGTACTCCTTGTCTAAATATATGAGACAAACCTAGTAAGCTTTAAAAGAGCCTGTATGGAGCCTGTTCTTGGAGGCAGTAAGCCAATTTAAGTCAATAGTAGAGAACAAAAATTGCACAAGGAATTTTGAAGGAGTAAAACTTATCTTCCTCTGTTTATTCCAATTATTCTTAATTTTTACATAGCTCTTTAATTGAAATTATGTGCTTTTTTATTTTAGCAAAAGAAATTAAGTTTCAGCATCCTAGAAACATTGTCTTGTCCAGAAGAAACTGCTGCAAACATGTCCATTAATGGGGATAACGGCAGTAGTGAGTTTAAACAGATTTTAGTATCACCTCTCATGTGTTTGGTGTTTGGGGGAGGCTTTCCAGTAAGATTTACTAGAGAATAACGGGAATATTTATTACATCAGTTCTAATAATTAGTAAGTTTTATTTCCCAAAAGTTTGTGTCCATTAGCTTATTCAGTACTAGGAGTAATTCTGGGAGGGTGCTAGAATGCTCATGTTTTCAGGAAGAAAGACTTGAAGCCCAGAAAACCTGCATGGTTTTCTCCTTGGTGAATGGCAAAGCTGACCTTATAACCTGAGTCTTTTTGGTCAACATTCTTTGTTCTCTGCCCACTTCCCCTTAGACTTTTGGGTCTAGGATGTCCAGGGAGTCAACCATGGTTATTTCTGAAAGATAATATCAGTCAGAAATAAAACTTAGATGTCCCCATATATAGGAATTTTAGAGGAATAGTTTGTGTCTAAATTTGCAAGCTCATTCAGTTTAAAAATGGTTTCTATAATATGGTGCTCATTTATTACTTCAGATTCATTGCTTCAGTAATGACTTTTAAATAGGACTCTATTATTAGAGTGATTGGACCGAAGTCTGATTGGACTAGAGTTAAGAGATTGCATCACTATAAATAGAGTGAGATAAAATATTTTACATAATTTGATTGAACTTTTATGAGGTCTCATAAGTTGGAACCTAGGATCTTCTCTAAAAGGATCCTTACTTTGGCCAATTTCCAAATAGCAAACTTCCCAGCGTGGGACTTAAGTTGTAGATAGAATGGCTACTTAGGGGAATTTGGGAATTAAATTATGTCCTCTGGCACTTTCAATTATGTTACCTGGGCAGAGCTTCATTAACTACTTCATCAATAATTTTCCTAACCCAACAACTTAAGAAAGTAAGATTAGCACACTAATTAGAGAATCATTTAAAGACCAAATGAAAACAGAAAAACCCTAAAAGTTTTTATTGTATAAAGGAGATGCCATTGGCATTGTTATTGGAGAGGGTCATTTCAGTAGACAAAAAACAAATTTAATGCCCCTCTTTAATTGTGCCATGGTTGGAATGGATATAAAGGCATTGCAATTTTCCCACGATTGCATAGGCATGCACCTAGTCTTGATATTTAGAATTTGATTATGAGAAAAATACATGGGAAAAATGTATAGTTTGTAAAAGTTTCTGAGCAGTTGTGAAGTACAGTGAATTAATAATTGAATGGTAAATTCTAATAAAAGCATAAACTTCTCCTATGATTTGAACTCTTATACCAGTGACTGTAACTTTCTAGCTTGCTTTCTGCTGCCATCACCTGCCGTATTGGGTTACTGTTATAAAACTACATTATTTCAGCAGTCTTACCAAAGTTTGGATGATTATTTTTAGCAGGTATTATGTGTTTACAATTTCACATCAACATAAGAGATTAATATTTAGTTGAAAGATCCATATAAGCACAGTGATCTCTGGTTTAAAATAGAGGTCAGAGAATTTCCAGTGATTAGAATGAAATTTTTAGGAAATGATATATGACATGCTGAATTGAAATGGATAGGGATGATAGAAGGATAACAGAAGATATAGTTTGCTATTGGTTTCTTGATATGAGGTATGATGTTGAATATGACCTCTAATCTAATGTGGAAAAAAACAAACAAGACAACCCAAACCTGGAACCTCCTCCAACAAAAAGGTGTACAAAAAGTGGAAAGCATACACCAGATCATCTACTCTGAGTCAATGATTTTTTGCTAACAGCCAAGCGGGGAATGAGGCTTTAACTTTCATTTCCATTTGGAATCAGGAAGTTACTTGGTATTATTTTATACAAAAGAGTTATATAGAATCATACTATGCTCATAGTAATCTTGTATTAATAATGATGGGTATATGTATGTGACTCTTGAGTAATGACTATTTTTCATTTTTTAGTGAATTAAAATATACAGCGTAGCAATTTTGACAGCTAGTGGTTTGGTTAGTAAATGTTATCTTTCATAGTTTTTAACATTGGCTCTCTTTCTCTCTCTCTCTCCTGGTTCCAGGGTGTGGATGAATGGAACATAGCACGCCTAAATACAGTCTTGGATGTGGTTGAGGAAGAATGTGGTATTTCCATTGAGGGTGTAAATACCCCATATCTCTATTTTGGAATGTGGAAAACCACATTTGCATGGCACACTGAGGACATGGACCTCTACAGCATCAATTATCTTCACTTTGGAGAGCCCAAGTCTTGGCAAGTTACTTATTTAAGATTCATTTGCTTTGGAATTTTGAAATTTGGGCATTATGTGCATATCAAAGAGGATTTCGTTTTTTACTTTGGTGGATTCAGATTTATGTGAGCTGTATGGAAGTTTTTGAATGTACTTGGCTTCCACTCTGCCCAGAATTTTACTTAGAAACTATAAACCCGGTAGTGCCTTGTATGTCATATGCCACATAAGGTCGTTTAGGTCATCGATGGACCACACGTACAACGGTGGTCCTATAAGATTATAATGGCCTGAAAAATTCTTTTTCTGTATTTCAATATGTTTAAGCTACACAAATACCTGCCATTTTGTTACAATGGCCTACGATATTCAGTACAGTAACATGCTGTACCAGTCTGTAGCCTAGGAACAATAGGCTGTAGCATATAGCCTAGGTATATAGCAGGCTATATACCATCTAGGTTTGTGCAAATACACTCTACGATAGTCACATAGTGAGGAAATCCCCTAAAGACACATTTCTCATAACATACCCCATTGTTAAGTGATGCATGACTGTCTCTATAAAGTTGCTCGCAGACCATATTTTTGGCCATGAATTGATAGATATTTTAGTCTAGAAGAATTTGTTAGGCATTTTTACTTCATAGAGCATTTGTTGGAGGATATGTGAGAGGTAGTTAGGAGTGAAGAGTTGACTTCCTGGATGGAATTTCAAGCAATCTTAATGATCTTCTGGTCCAGCTGCCGCTAAAGAAACGATAAGTTCCATTCAGTGTGTGGGGGCTAAAGGGAGAGGAAGGACGACTCGGGGGGTATATTAGAACTCCTTGGAATGTGCGTGTGGAGAAAATTAAGAATATTACTATATTAGTGTTAGTATGTGTCTTAAACTTGATATTTGCTGTATTTGTGAGCCCTTTCCTTCATCCTTCTGAGCAATAATTTTAAGATGTGTCTCTCTGTAAAATGCATCATGTGATACATCAGCTGCCTATTTGTAATTATGAGCCTATCAATCACCCTGATATATTTTGTGGTCAGCCAGTTTCATGTTTCAATTTGTTTTCATTGTTTTTAGTCTTAAGAGAACTTAAAATATCAGTTATATTTCCTATAATACATGTATAAGCAGGATAACCAACAGACAGAAGCGTAAGAAGGATCTGCTTGGATGATTTCGATGATTGTAAACACGACAGGATGCTCTTCTGGTCTGTGTGTCAGTCCAGTAGCTCTCCAGTTTGAAGATAATGGCCTCTCTGAGGTCCTCCTGTTGATCAGGTGTTGGAAGAGAATGCATAATATCTATCCACCTTGCCATTATGTCCACTTGAGGTTTCGTCATTTGGAGAAATGTGAAGGTGTAAGCTTTCTCCAAAAAATACAGATACAGTGAAGTTCCTAGTGATATTAACACAAAAGGACATTTAATCGGAAATGAAGTTTTAGTTGAAAGGGCAAAGATCCTAGGACATGACATTTTAGAGAAATCCAGGCAGTTCCTGATTTACTGTGGTGTTTTGTGTTCTAAAAAAAGTTAGTGGGAGGTAGTTAAACATATTTAAAAGATACTTTACTTTCGTATTTCATTTGGTCAATTCTTAGCATTCTGCTCTCATAATGGAATAAATTGAACTTAAAACATTTTTACATTTTTTCTTTTCTTTAAAAAATTTTTTTTGGAGACAGGATCTCACTGTATTCTCTAGGCTGGCCTTGAACTCCTGGGCTCAAGCGATGTTCCCACCTCAGCCTCCCAAGTATCTGGGATTACAGGCACCTAGCCACTGTGCCCAGCTGCATTTAAACATTTTTTTTTTTTTGATACAGAGTCTCACTGTGTTGCCTGGGCTAGAGTGCTGTGGCGTCATCCTAGCTTACAGCAACCTCAGCCTCTCGAGTAGCTGGGACTACAGGCATGCGCCACCATGCCCGGCTGATTTTTTCTATGTATTTTTAGTTGTCCAATTAATTTCTTTCTAATTTTAGTAGAGACGGGGTCTCACTGTTGCTCAGGCTGGTTTTGAACTCCTGAGCTCAAACAATCCGCCTGACTCGGCCTCCCAGAGAGCTAGGATTACAGGCGTGAGCCACTGCGCCCGGCCTGCATTTAAACATTTTAATAGGTATTCTAGGATCCAGAGGTTCTTTGACAGGACGTTGTGATGGGATTATTTATTAGTCAGGGATTTATTGAGGGCCAATTGTGAACACACGCTTAGGGTCCTCTGGGTCTCTATTGTGTTTCTTCAGCACTGCTGTAAAGCCTGCGGGAATGCCATCTTTTAGTACTTTTAGGACTTATTGAGAGACCAGGAGAAATACTTTAAAGAATGCGTAGGTTCCTGGGCAGCTTCTCAGCTGGTAGTTACCTCGATGCTCTTACTGACACTTTCAGTGTGGATGAAATGAAATGAAATGGATGCATTCACCTTGTTGGTGAAATCTAGGACATAGGCAACTATATACTGTATTTTACTTATGGGATCTGAAAAGTTAGTAGCAAAATTTTTCTGGAGATTTCATTTCTTTTTTTTATTATCACACATCCAATGGAGATTTGTTATAAATTAACTAATGACAATGCCTGGGACATTAATTTCAGTTTTTAGTATTAGGAGAGTTTAGATGACATCTCTGCTTTTTTATTTAGAAAGGTGATTGTTTTTTTCTCCTCCTGGGAACAGGTTGATGTCTCCTAAAGATCACTTTGGGAAGAATATTTTAGTTAGGGATAAGAATTATTCTAGAGTCTTGTATCTTTGGGAAAGAGCACCGCTGTTCATGAGTGACAATAATTATGCCCATTTCCAAAGTATTTCTTCCTCGCAGCATGTATATTTTCAGTAGTTAATTACTCTATAAGTTATTAAGCATATAGACTTCATTATATGCATTAAGGGTAGATTTTATGTTATCACTGTTATCCTTAACCTTGACTGTTATTTATAATGATAAAATAATAAAACACAGCAGTGAGTTACGGCAGCTAATCTACATTCCATTTTCTAAGATAACTGCTGTAGGAAGAGTGATCTAAATGGCTCTAAAGATATTTCCTAGTAGATTTATGCAAGATTATATTACCTCAGCATAAATAATTTTGAGGTAAACTTTATTATCATCAAAATCCATTTTAGCAATCATTATATCTGAAGTGAGGTTTGAAAGGTGGTAGAAGCAACACAAATTCATGTGAGTATCGGGGGACAGGCAGCGTGTGTGGCAGAGCTCAGACTCAAGGGACCAGCGACCAGTTCTTATCTGACACTAACGTGTATGGCTTTTGTCAGATGACTGTGCTTCTCTGGACTCCAATTTCCTCACCCCCAAAATCACAAAATTCACAGAATAATCTCCAGTACTCTATTTTGTGATTTGTGATCAGAGTGAGAGGAATATTTTTATTTACTTAAAATAAGAGGATGATAGGTGACGGAAGGTTCTGTATGCACGTGTCTGTGCGCTGATTTCTTTTTCCGATTGTCTTCTCCGTGTTCTGTTGCCTCCACCCTTCGCTTTGGGAAGTTGCCTTTACTTTTCTCCGGGGGTTGGCCTCTCCTGTGCTTGACATATTTGTCACCACAGTGTGTCCTCTTCCTTCTCCCTGGCCTTTTGGGATGGTATTTGACATCTTCTTCACTTGTGTCCTTGGGGAGCACATTGTGGGTGTGGTTATTGCAAAGACTGCCTACGATTCCATTCTTGCTTCCGGGCCCACCTTTCTGTCATCTGTCTGTGTGTCCCTTAGATCTTGCCTGAAGACTCTTTGGACCACGTGCTGCCCCTGCCTCAGACATGTGGTTTTGCATCTTATAAGTGGTTGTGCCGCTCCGCCAACCCTCGCCCCTTTTCTGCCCTCACCATCCCTCAACTTGCCTGTGTGTGCCTTGAAGCTGAGGTTCATGATTATTTTTTTGTTTTTGTTTTGCCTTAGAATCAGCAGCACTTAACATGCAGAGCCTGGCTGTGGGATTGATGCCCTAAAGAATTGTTGTATTGAATTAGGAGAGTCTCAAATGGTTTGGGATCATTCTGTTTAAAGGCGGGCAAGGAAACATTTAGAACATTTTATAAAGATTCCTGTCTAAAGTGTAACTATTAAAAATACCAAGTGTCCTGAGATTTCTGAGTTGCTGCAGGTATGTTCAGCTCCAGGTGGAAGCCCTGAAACGTGCATTTCTAGCCACTGTGTATGACAGATTTGCCGAGTAAGTGTTCGTGAACACAGGTTTGTATTAAGAGACTTTAGAGGATGATTTATTTAAACATTTCTGGCATAAAGGTTTAAGGGAAAAAGAATCCTTAGAGTAAGCAGATAGAAAACTGCTTTGACAGTCAGTGGTAAACTATTTATTTTCTTGGAATGAATATTGACGTTGGAGGTAGAAGTCCTGTTTTAAAATCCCAGTCTGTCACTTACTAGGCGAATGACTTAGGGCAAATCACTATACTCCCTTCATCATGAGTTTCTTTAACTGCCAAATGGAGACATGATTTATTTTCTGTCTACTTACAGGATTTCTAGGAGGATCTAGGGATATACTGTGTGTAAATGTGCTTTGTAAACTGTAAAGTACTATACAAATATTCATAATTACTATTTTAATAACTTTATGAAAATAAATAATTTTTGGCCATAGCAGTTATTTAAAGTCTGAACTTGGCAGGATGTATCTGTATATAATAGAGCTGGAATTTCAAGTTCAAATAAAAAATGATTCTTCCTTTCAAGCCTCATGTGTGATAGTGGCCAATTGCCAGGGTGCGGGGGATATAGAATTCACATGGCAGCTTGACTCCTCCTTTGTTAGACCAGGTGAAAACACAACGAATAAGAAACTTTCAGATTTGCTCTGTAGAGAGTGACAGAGGTGAGGCATAGGAGGACATGACGATGAAAAGGTCTAAAATCAGGAAAGAAGGTTTTCCTGGATGTTTTTAGAAGTATTAAGGATGGACTGCAGCATTTTTGAATTGGTTAAATTTCATTAAAAAGAAAAACAGATTTTGTTAAAATATTGTGTAGCAATAACAAGTGTCAGATTATTCAGGATAGATATTAAATACATACTTAGTTCAGTGCTTTTTCATTGGATCATTTGTTCAATGTTGTGTAGTAGTGAAGAGCACAGGTTTTTGTACCATAGTATCGAGTTCTGAGTCCTGGCATTATGTTTTACTGAATATGTGACCTTGTCAATTATTAAATAACCTCCATGTCTCAATTTGCTCTCCTAAAACACGCAGATGGTTCTGGAGCCCGATTCATATGGTAATTGTGTGGAGTAAATAAAACATACTGTATATCAAGCACATATCCCACCTCCTGATGGATCATAAGTGCTCAATAGATATGAGCATTTCATACATTCATTTAACAACTATATGTGTCTGTGTGTGTGTGTATTTTATTTTATTTTATTTTATTTATTTATTTATTTTTTAGGTAGAGTCTGGCTCTGTTTCCCTGGCTAGAGTGCCGTGGCGTCAGCCTAGCTCACAGCAACCTCAAACTCCTGGACTCAAGCGATCCTCCTGCCTCAGCCTCCCGAGTAGCTGGGACTACAGGCATGCGCCACCATGCCTGGCTAATTTTTTCTATATATATATATTTTTAGTTGTCCAGATAATTTCTTTCTATTTTTTTTTTTTTTTTTTTTTAGACAGAGTCTCACTGTGTTGCCCAGGCTAGAGTGCCGTGGCGTCATCCTAGCTCACAGCAACCTCAAACTCCTGGGCTCAAGCGATCCTCCTGCCTCAGCCTCCCGAGTAGCTGGGACTACAGACATGCCTAGCTAATTTTTT